>JXTC01000500.1:19362-50019 GCA_002914845.1 Trema orientale | reverse complement strand
GGGCTTTCTCGAGACGACGACACGTGAGTAGGATGTATCCCTTTGATATTTTCCTATTTTGATATTTTTTGATTACCCTGCTCTTACTGTGTTAGTGTTTGCGCATTAATTCCAAGTTCCAAGTTCCAAGTTCCAAGCAAGTGACTTGGTTCCATTCCATGTTAGTGTTACTAATGCTATTTATTCTTAAACATTACTTCACAATTCCGTAGAATACAATACGTCCATCCCACTTCACTTCACTTCACTTTCTCGCGTTTTATAATTTATTAGATAATTTAATTTAATTCGTCAATAAAGCACAAAATAAAATAATCGAGTTTGTCATTTTTACTCACGGAAAAATGGCTGAATTTTGGGCGGTTTAATTGAAAAAATTATAGCCCCGTTTGTTTCAACCATTCCATTCTATTGGAATGGAAAATTCATTTGAATGAGTGTTTGTTTCAACAACTCTAATTTTTCCATTCAAATGATCTTTTGGAATGGGTGTTTGTTTCAACAATTCAGTTTTTCTATTCAAATGGTTCATCAGTCACATCAACTATTGGAATAGGTTTTTTGTGTCTTGGATGAGAATGGAGGGGAGGAGGTGTTTTTGAATGGTCCATTCCAATGCTCCCATTCTAATTACAACACATTCCAATATTTTTCCATTCAAATATCTCCCATTCCAATTATAACCCATTCTTGAATTTCCATTTAAATACACCCATTCGAATGGGTGAACCAAATGGGTATATGTCTCTGTGAATTTACAACCTGTAAGAGTAACTATAAAAACTTATTATTCGGTATCTAAAGCTAAACTAATAAAATATTTGGGCGTTTCTCTAATTTTATGTGGAGTATCTATAAGAAATGTTTTTTTTAAGATCAATTTTTAAAAAATGACCATTTTTTTACAGCTTCAAAATAAACGTCAGTTTTATAATTTTATTTTTTTTAAAAAAATATAAACTAATATATTTTGATCTATTAAATATAAAAAAACGATCATCATTTAAATAATTTTTAAATTTGACCATTGTTTAGTAGTGTTTGAAAGTATTTTGCAAACAGTTAGAGATGGCAATATAACCCACGGTTATGGGTGTCTGTGGTTACCCGATCCGAATAAGAAGGGAAAAAACCGCTCAAGCGGGGAAAATGACAGGGACGGGGAATAACTGAACCGTTAATATGCGAGTATGGTGCGGGAACGATATTAGTATAATCCGCACCGTACCCGCCCCTATATATATATATATTTACATAGAAAAATTATTATACGTATAGATATCTATTTAATTTTACACTATCTATATTCTTATTTCTTTGGTAAAATAATGAATTTGGAGAGTTATATATAATTATATATTTAAATTTTAGAGTTTAAAAATTATTAATATATTGTTGTGTTTAATATTTTGTTGATTATGAAAAGGATTTAGTATTTTCATCATAATTTTTTTAATATTTTATTATTATCAATGGGTAGCGAGTAACCACGGTTTTCTCTATTATCTGTTGGTTAATACCTGCACCATCCCCGCTTCCAAAAGAATGGTTAATGGGGTGGGTATGATATTGTGATTAGCTTTCAGAGATGGGGATAGTAATTGAAAAACCGTCCCCGATCTGCCCCATTGCCATTTCTACAAACAGTGATACAAAATTCGGACATTGTGCTTAAAAGCCCTTTTTATGTATTTGTGGCGGTGGTTTGAAATGGGCGTGGGTCTTCATTCATCGTAATGGGCTAAAAGGTCGGCCCAATAAATGAAGGCCGGCCAGGACGTTACGGGACCAAGCAAGTAAAGTAATCCAAAGTTTGATTACTCGGAAGCATTGGGTTTGGACTTTGGATTGCATTGACCGCCCTAATCCTAAAGCGGCTGGCATTGCAGAAGCACAGGACGAGAGAGAAGACATTGGATTGGAGAAAGAAAATCAGGAGCAGCGCCGCGAGGTTGGAAGTCTTAAATCTGGTGTCGTTGCTCCACCACCGCCGCCGATTTCTTATTTTAAAGGTAGGTTGGTCTCTGCTCCTTTCCTTTTGTTGGAAGAAATTCTATAATTTTTATATATCCGCCCAGGAAAGGGAAAGGGAAAGGGAAAGGGAAAGGGTTCTGGCCTGGACTGGAATTTCACTGTTGTTATTATCACTCAAATTGGATGGATGGATGGATGGATGGATGGAAGGTGACCTCATCACTTTTATTCTATTTCTAATTTTATTTTTCTATTCTAATTTTTATTTTTGTTCTTATTGTTATTCTAGGTTAGGTTAAGTTAGGTGGTTAGATTAGAGGAGGAGGAGGAGGAGCAGCAACAGCAGCAGCAGCAGCAGCAATGGATGATTACCAAGAGATGGAGAGGTTTGGCATGGACAATGATTTTGAAGATGCCCAGTGGATTGGTGGTGAGTTCTACTACCGCAGGCGCAAAGACAAGCCCCTCCAGACCAAAGATGACGCCCTTTACGGTGTCTTCGGTGATGACGACGACGACGATGATGAAGAATACGGTGGTAGAAGGAGGAAGCACCGCCGCAAAGATCGTGATGGTGATCACTCTGACCTTACCAAGCCCGTCAATTTCATCTCCACCGGCACCGTCATGCCCGCCCAAGAGATTGACAACCACTCTAAGCAACCAAACCCCCACCATGATCCACCTCCACCTGCTGCTCGTGTAGGCCTTGGTTTCTCCTCTTCTACTTCCACCATGGATCATCAACTTAATGATGGTGATGATGACGACAACAACAACAATAACAATAATACTAATAATAATGATGATAACTTCTTGCCCACTGCCTTTGGGAAGAAGATATTGGAGGGAGCTCAGAGGAGAGAAAAGGAGAGACAGAGGCTTCAGTCGCAGTTGCACAATAATAAAAATAATAATTTTCAGTCCCAGCCTGCTAAACAACGTCAATCTGATTCTTCTTCTGCCAATGTCGGAGG
The DNA here is from genome assembly GCA_002914845.1 of Trema orientale. NCBI lineage: Eukaryota > Viridiplantae > Streptophyta > Magnoliopsida > Rosales > Cannabaceae > Trema > Trema orientale. The sequence continues at coordinate 47,068 of JXTC01000500.1, read as the reverse complement.
TTTTGAGAAACACACCAAAGGTATTGGGATGAAGCTACTCGAGAAAATGGGATATAAAGGAGGGGGTCTTGGCAAGAACGAGCAGGGGATCGTCGCCCCAATCGAAGCAAAGTTGAGGCCTAAGAGTATGGGAATGGGCTATAATGATTTCAAGGAGGCTGAAAACCTTCCATCACTCCAACAGTTGGAACAAAAACACAAAACACCCAACCCCAACTCTTTACCTGACTCAACTCAACCATTCAAGGCCAGGACCAAGGAAAAGCTCTGGTCAAAGCGAGCGCTAGCCAAACAAAAACTAAATCTAGATTACATGACAGCCGAGGAGTTGCTTGCCAAAAAGCAGGAACAAGATGGTGGTGCTGCTGAGCTTGTCGTTCAGAAGGTGTTTGACATGCGGGGTCCCCAGGTTCGTGTTGTCACCAACTTGGAGAATTTGAATGCTGAAGAGAGATCCAAGGAAGAGGACATTCCCATGCCCGAGCTTCAGCATAATGTGAGGTTGATTGTGGATTTAGTCGAGCTCGATATTCAGAAGATTGATAGGGATTTGAGGATCGAGAGAGACACAGCAATCACTCTGAAAGATGACAAGGACAAATTACAACTCGAGGTGGCAAGACAAAAGAAGCAATTGGATAGCATGGAGGAAATTATGGGTGTATTGGACCGAGTGGAAGGAGAAAATTCAATGGGAACCTTGACTTTGGACTCACTCTCAAAGTGTTTCAGTGACTTGCAAAGAAGCTACGCGGAGGAGTATAAATTATGTAACTTGTCGTGTATTGCTTGCTCGTTTGCTTTACCTTTGTTTATCAGGGTGTTTCAGGGTTGGGACCCTCTTCGAAACCAATCTCACGGTTTAGAGATGGTAGCTTCTTGGAAAGCTTTGCTTCAAGGAGAGGAATTCTTGGATATCTGGGACTCAACTTCTCCTTATTCTCAACTGATTTTTGAGGTTGTGGTGCCTGCAGTAAGAATCTCTGCAATTAATACTTGGCAAGCCAGGCACCCTGAACCGATGCTTAGATTTTTAGATTCCTGGGAAAAGTTGTTGCCTTCTAAAGTTCTTGATACCATATTGGATGACATAGTTATGCCAAAACTAAAGAATGCTGTGGACTCATGGGAGCCACACCGGGAGACTGTTTGCATCCATGTATGGGTGCACCCATGGCTACCGCTGTTGGGACACAAGTTGGAGGATGTGTATCAAACAATACGCTCCAAGTTGAGTAATGTTCTTGGTGCTTGGAATCCTAGTGATGGTTCTGCTTTTGTTTTACTATCACCTTGGAAGAATGTATTTGACTCAACCAGTTGGGAACAGTTAATGCGTAGATTTATAGTTCCCAAATTGCAACTTGTCCTGCAGGAGTTCCAGGTGAACCCAGCAAAACAGAAGCTTGATCAGTTCGATTGGGTCATAAGATGGGCTCCGGTTATGCCGATTCATCTCATGGTTGACATGATGGAGAAGTTTTTCTTCCCCCAGTGGCTACAGGTTTTGTATCATTGGTTATGTTCGAATCCAAACTTTGAAGAGGTCACAAAGTGGTTTATGGGTTGGAAAAATCTTCTTGGCGAGGAGCTTCTAGCAAATGAGAATATCCGCTTTCAGCTTAATTATGGTCTTGAGATGATGAATCGAGCTGTTGAAGGTATGGAGGTGGTCCAACCCGGTTTGAAAGAAAATCTTAGCTATCTTAGAGTTCTTGAACAAAGACAGTTTGAGGCTCAGCAAAAAGCTGCCCCACATTCTCAACAGCAAGCCACACCAAGCTTTGGTGGCAGAACCAGTATGGATGGCCCCGAGTTAAGCATGAAGGAGGTTGTCGAGGCATATGCTCAACAGCAGGGCTTACTTTTCAAGCCTAAACATGGGAGGATGCACAATGGTCACCAGATATTTGGCTTCGGGAATGTAAGTATTATAGTGGATTCTCTAAATCAAAGAATTTATGCCCAAACGGAGGAAGCTTGGTCTTTGGTCTCTCTTGAACGTTTGCTGGATCTGCACAATAATTCTCTTTTAAAGAGACGCTGACGGGATGGAATAGAATGGAATGGAATGGGACGTGAGGCAACTCTTGGCCGGGATGGAGCTGATTGACAAGTTATGTAGGTAAACAGGGAGCTATTTCACAGGTTATGTAGGCTATTTATTGAGAATTCGAAGGATGTTTTATTCCTCGAGTTTCAGGAAACTCGAGATGGCCATGGTTATCTGCATGTAGAGTGACGTTGATGATCTCTTTTCCCCCGTCAGCTAGTCTTAGATACTTATGTACATCCATCTTGCATTTATAATATCAGTGATTTCGACCCTTTAGATTGAATTTGGTATGCTCCATTCCAAATTCCAAAGAATAACCCTTTTTTTTTCTTTGGCTGCTAAATTAGAACAAAATGCAAGAACATAAGATTCTTAATTTGACATGTTTTTTTTACCCTTTTACGTACGTCAAACCGGAGGATATCCTACTCTGTAAACGTATATTTCATTTTGTAGAAGAAAAGAATGCTCCAACTTACAAAGCTTTTAATCAGTGTTTCTTACTCTTGTTACGGAAAATTTAGGTACAGACTTTAATAATCTTGTATGCTAATTCAAATCAGGAATCAAATGAAACATACAAATTTCCTCTCTATATATACAGTCTTTTGTATAATTTCTACCATACAACAACGTGTCCAATTAATGTTTGACAAGCATGGCCTCCAATTTTTTCCTTCTTGCAGCGTGCTTTAGTTTCTCCAATGCAACAAGTCCGACTTGTCTGACTCTTTCTCTCGACAAACCTATACTGAAGAATGACAGAAAAAAGAAGTGTCAAAATGGCTCTCTCCCCTAAAACCGAGCAACACCACTTTAACAGATATGTAGTTAAACAGATTTTACAGTGCCGGAAAAAGGCACATTTTTACTGGTCAACAATAAACCAACACATTGATAATATCGAACGTCTTATAGAAAACACATGGAAAGCAAATCCAACGTAATTAACTAAAACTTCCACTGGAATTATGATCAGGCATCATATATCTGGGACTGTTTCGTCTCAGGGTTACACTTAGGACAAAGGTCGCTCAATCTATGTAAACATGTACACATTGACGAGTAGTAATGACTTAATAAAAGGAAAGGATATAAGAAGCATTCATCATAAAAAGATGAACAATATAGGCTATAGCAACCAAATTCCGAGACATAAGTGTCACTATGTTTGTTTGCACTCACCGTTTGCTAATATCCTCCCAAGTAAGACATTCATTATCCAGACCATAGTAAAGACGTATGATGTCTCTCTCCCGTTCCCCAAGCGTCGTATTAATGAGCTTGTTTACTTCATCCTGCACAATCACTTCTCATTCTCAGGAACTAGTCACTCGGAAAGGTCACAAGTAACACATGTATGCATATTCTGTATCCAAGTTAAATAGTATAGGAATTAGGATGAGTCATGAGTAGTTTCTTTTTTCTTTCTTTGAAGGGAGTATAGGAGTAGTTGCGACTCCACGCTAAACCTAAACCAATGATGCGGGGTTAGGACCAACGTTTTCAAGGGAGAGAAATTGAAGTAAACCAGTTTTTCTGTAAAACATCGAACTGCCAATGAAAGACATTCTATACTCCTGACGTTTCTCACCTTGAGTGCCCAGTCATCTACTCCATGCCATGGGATGTTCTCAAGGCAATTATCTGCAATGTACTGAAAAAAGAAAAGAAAGGAAAAAGGATCGATAGCGATAAGAGGAAAAGGAACACAAGAGAGCTGTGGAATGCAGTAAGCAAACTTACGCTATGATGAGTTTCTCCCGGTAGACCATTCAAAGAGGGGAATGCTTCCCTATCAAGTGAGAATACCTTACTGATTGCCTACATATCCTGACGTAGTAAGTAAACGGTAGAGAAAAGGAGCAAAAAGTAACAAAAAGATAAATAAACATTGAACATTAAGTACCTCGGTGGCATTCCTAACTTTCTTTTTGGACATGTTCAGGCATTCCGCTATCCTCTGATAAATAACAGGCAACAAGAACATATTAACATACAAGAATAGCGTTTTCACTTTGCACCAAACATCTGTCACTATTACTTCACATGAACTCGAGTAAATTGCTCTTAAATATAAATGACTACTTACATCAATTGATGGTGTTATTCCTTTCTCTTCCAGTTTAATTTTTGCGTTCTTGATTGAACTTAACCTTTCATGCAAATGTGTGGGCAATCTTAAAGTTCTCGAATTTTCAACTAGAGCTCTTGAAACACCCTGCCAAAAAAGAAAAACTTAAGCCAGCAATAACGTTTCAACACTAATAAACATCTCTGTACCAGAGAGTTGAAAACACTTATTTTAAACTTTTCCAGGGATGAAAGAGCTAGGGTTAATCAGGGATCCATTGCAGTTTTAGTAAGGGGAGCTAGGTTTCTTACAATATTCCTTAGAACTGAGGAATTGCAATTAACTTGATTTCTTATTAGTAGAAACATACCAAAGTTTGTGCCATCTTGATTTCTTATGAGTAGAGACATATCAAACAGTGTGCTATCGCAAGGATCAGAGTTGGTCCCTTTCAAATGTTATTCTAAAGGCATTAATTATCACATGAATTTCTCATTTTCTATAGACAAACTGTGGTACTATGCCAAATAGTAAACCATATACCAATTTAAAAGGAAAGTATACCCTTGCATTACCTGTCGTATCCACCAGTACACATACGTGGAAATTCTGAACCCTTTTGAAGAATCAAATTTCTCAATCCCACGCAGTAGACCAATCAAACCGCCCTAAAAGGAGATCATGAGATTCTCTAATCACAAAAATTTACAACTCTACCTTAATATAGGAAAAATATTGTTTTTTCATGTTTCATTTCAAAGATCAGAAAAATACCTGAACAAGGTCAGCCATTTCAGCACCCATATTGTCATATCTTTGAGCAATGGACATGACAAGACGAACATTGCTCATTGCCAGTTGCTCTCTTGCCAAAGAAGATTCAATCAATTTAGACTGTAATTCGGCACGGGTAATCCTTAATGAAGTTGCAAGTTGTTCATCCGAGGGTTCGCATCCTAGTCTGTCCTTCAGTCTAAAATGCCAATAACAACAATCAGAAAGAAAATTCATGATTAAGATATAACTAGCAGTTTAAGTTTCAAACTTCCACAATTTGGCAAAAGACAGGTGTTTGGAATCAAGTACTAATAATAGGAACAATGTAAAACAAGTGCTGTGCAAATGCATCGAATCAAGTTCACTTTAAATCAGTCGATAAAATTTAATGGGAGTTAAAGCGGGAGATAGTATAATGTTGGCAAAGATCCTTTTGCAGTATGCATTCTAAGTTGCTAAAGCAAACAATGGATGCATATAACAATACAGATTTGAGGTTACTAGGAATGTGTTATACAGCAGAAAACTTCTACTCAGCAGTTGGTATGGAAGTTAATAAGGAATGACAAAGTCACATAAAACAACAATTTAAGTGACTGAAAAGAAAAAGATTAAAAAAAAAAGAAAAAGAAAAGGGTTTAATGTTTAATACCTAGACTTGTGCTCCTCTAAAGAAAGACCAATCTTAATTTTCTGTGAGAGCTGTACAACTTCCGCATGGGTGAGCAAATCTTCACCTACGATGCCCTTAACATAACCCTTAAAGCGATTCTGGAATAATTCCGGGCTGCTAATCGGTCGCATATGCTTAGGTTGAGTAGGAGGAGTGGTGGTAGTAGTAGTAGTAATAGTAGTAGTAGGCTTGCTCAAGGTTTTCTTCCTAGCATTTATCCTCCTCTGACGGGCAGATACCCCGGAACAAGTGACTGGAATCTTGTTAATATTTGTTCGTCTGGCTGGTAAACCCGGCAAGACTTTCCTCTCAAAAGAAAGGCTCCATTGCTTTTCGAGCATGGACTTCTGCAGCAAAAGAAGTGCATCCACCGAGTATCCGAGAGCAGAGCTTTCCTCCTCCAAGTCGTTTGAATCCTGTACCTGAAACCAAGGCTGTGAGGTTGAACTTGATGGAGCATCAACATGGTCTTTGAGAGCCCTGATGGAGTGCGACTGCTCATGTCGATTTGAGGATGGAAAGCTGGGAGTGTAGTTAGAAGACTTTCTGGCAAGGATCATGTTCTTAGCTGAACTGAATTGATAGTAATAGTAGCCATGAATATGATCGTTGACAAAGGAGAGCTTTTCCGTGATATCCGAATAATAGGAAGAGGAACTCAACAGCCTCTTCCCTGTACTAAGCCCAATTACTGCGGCTGTGGCCATCATTGATCCTACATACACATACACATATACAATTGTTCATACATGTACATACACCTTCTCCTCCTTCATAACACGTATTGTCCTCTTTTTAACTAAATAATCATCCCCCTAACCAACCCAATCTTTATCTTTACAATCGCCTCTCCAACCTCCTGCATCATCAAATTTATGAGTAGATTAAGCACGACCACATTGTAATCTACGGACTACACGAAGCATACAATCCAATAATTTAATTCCATGTCCATATCGATGATAACGAAGTGTCAGTGAATTCAAAAAAACTACTAGAAAAACTCAGTAAAGACACAGAGATAGATAGATGTGTAGTCTTGTACCTGTTAATTCTTACCAGAATCTCTCTCTCTCTCTCTGTCTGTCTGTCTAGTCAGAGCTAAGATTTAGGAAAGGAAAACGTTTGGTTTGTTAGTTGAACAAACAAGCAACAAGGCAACAAGGCAAAGGCGGTTGTGTTGTTTGAGCTTTGATAGAACGCCAGTAGTGTTTTTCTTCTTTTATTTATTTATTTATTTTTAATTAATTTTCTCTGATTTTTTTTTTTCTCCCAGATTTCGGTAAAGAAATCAAGAATTATCCTTTGTATGGAAATGGAGAGAGAGATTAGAGAAATGGAGGAGTTTTAGAAGATATAGGAGGGTGAGGGCGAGATGTGATTGGCTGAAACAGATATTGGCCTTCTGTTTCGAGTGGCGTGCAGTTTGCCATATAATACATGGAGCCAAAATATTCACTACCTCTTTCTCTCTCTGATCTTTTTAGGCCACGTCACTACCATTCACTAAGAAACTCTCTCGTTCGTTTATTATGATTTTTTTCTCTCCCTCTAACAGGGACTAATTGGCATTCCAAGAACTACCGAGTGAGTGGTCTAGTGGCGGTCGTTGTTTCCCGGGGGCATGAGGTCCCAGGTTCGAACTGGGTGACCCCTTTTGGGGGATTTTAAATGTGAGGGTACCTACCTGTCAGCCCATGTCCGGTTCTCTATCTCCGGGTGCCGTTACCACTAGTTGCTCAGTTGGAGTTCAGGTGACTCACTCCACCGTCCGGTGGTGGCGACCCGACCGATAGGGTCTTGGGGAACATTCCTGAGCGGGGTTGGAGCTCCTATAGTCACGCCCAAAGAGGGTTGCCACGCCGGTCGCCCCCTCCTCCCCTTTTCGTTATAAAAAAAAATTGGCATTCCAAGAGCCACACGTATCAACATATCCATATTAATAATATTTTTTATACGAATATTTTTACACGTATTGACATTCATTTATAACCGCATACAACAATGTATTTACCTCACATTTTAGACAGAAATAACAACAATAGTAAATAAATAAATAAATAAATAAAGAACAGAAAACGTCATGCTACTTCTTTTGTTCTTTTTTCTCGTCTTTTGTCATGCTCAACAAACTTCGGTTAGGCTTTTAAGATAATAATATCGAAAGACGGAAGACGAACCCGTCTGCTTTATTATTCGACTTTTATATCATATGCGAGTTGATGTAGCAAATAAGTTGTCGTTTTACTGCAAAGGCTATAAGCTCTATTAACAATAGTTGTACATTACAAGCGAACACAATACGCTAACCATATGCCAAATAATAACCATTCCATACNGGGGCCCGGCGCCAGGCATATCCCAAATACAAATCTGTTGATTGCCTAGGTTAGGCTGGTTAGCTTCTGAGCTCCAAGCACTTAATATCTTTCTTGGTTTCACTTAACAATAGGTTAACTACTTACCCCAGTACTCAACCAACCGCCGGATGTGGATTGTTCGGTTACCTAATTAACAGCCAATTTTTTATACATAGTTGCAAATTTCCTATTCCACTCATCAACTTAGTACAACTTAGGAACTCGGTAAGTTTTGTCTAGATGAAAATTAAAGAAATCACCAAAAAATCAGTTGAACGTATATAATACGCTGAATTAACAAACTAACGCCATCCAAGAAATAATAACAAAAAAGAATAAAGATTGCACGCACGCAAATAAAGAGGCAAACATGACCATAAATTATACTTTGCCGCATAAACAGAATACAGAAATTGAGGCCATTGAAGGATCATAATCAAAAGAATATTAATTGCATGGCACGCAGAGTAGAAAGATTAGCAAATCATTAACCATATATTATGCCTATGCGTGCGTGCTTAATGAATGATCATGGTCTGGTACAGGATGAGGATTTTCTTAGCATGAGACCACTATGCAGGTGAAATACCTATGAACAACATTTTTGCCAACTTGCAAAATACGATCTGACCCCTCACCGCACAGATTCCCAACTCAGACAATCCTTCCATAGTCCTTTCGTCCACGTGATGCTGGTGGAATGCTCGAGACAGGATGATTGGCCCTACGCCCTACATTACAATGCAATATAAGCTAAATCCGTTGTGGCTGGGATTTGGCGGTTGTGCAAACAGAAAGGAGAGTTGGCAAGAATAAAAGAAAAAGAATAGTCAGGAAGTACCCCATGACACGCCATTGCTAAATGAGCTATTTCCAGCTGTGTGTGAACCCCCAGCCCCAGAAATATAACTGGAAGGAGACTGCTGGACCTTCACATGATTCCATTCATTATTCCTAACTGTATTCGTGGGTCTCCCATGATTGAACCGCTGATGTTGCTGGCCCAAACGGCTAGGAGAACTTTGTGAAGTATGAGGCATCAAATGAGAAGGTTTCGATGTCAACCGTGAATATCCAGGATGCCCTTCATCAGATGGAGTGCCACCCACCTCTAGATGCGAAAATGACTGAACAGGTCCATTTTGTCTTAAGCAAATCACAATATACACCGAAATCAAGTCAAGAATGTTATAAAACAAAGTCAGAGCCACAGGGGGGGAAAAAAAAAAAACACCCCTTACATATAGGAAACACAACTCACCTTTGGAAGGACATACTCGAGCTTGTACCTGACAGATTGTTGAATCTTCCATGTCCAACCAACGGTTCTACAGAACCAAGATCCATAGCTTTGCTGAACTCAGTAGCCATGCTTACAAAATCTGACCCATCCTCTTGTAGAAGAAGTTCATCACTGCAGCGCATGTTAAAATTACTCAAGAATACCAAAAAGTCTACCAAAAACAAGCTTATTGAGAACTAGATGAGGAGCCCATCCCCAAAGCTCCTACATTGACTAGCATACCTAGTGCCTACAGACATACCCATTGACCAATTTCAAATATATGTATGACCAATGATTGACCAATCTTATAAGCAATTTGTCTCCTCTTGTACTAAAGCACATTAATATGCACAAGAAATGACAATTATCGACTTTAAATTAAAAGATTTTTACAGCTTAATATGACTTGGAATGGAAATATGACTAGATGTGGTTAATGACACGGCAGCACAGGAATCGCCATATAACCACTTGCAGTCAACTCTATGGTACTCACATATCTCCATGCAGCCTTATTCCCTCCTGGCTAACATTTATATGAGCTATGAAAAAGGAAGTAGAACAAAAGACATGATCAAAGAGAGGCTGGGACTTGAAATATTATTCTAGTTTTGGTTCTTCCAAATGCCATGACATTTAAAACTACTTTATTGCATGCCAAAAAATTCATATTAAAATTGCATGCATACATGTACTATTGCAAATAAAGCATGAGTCAGTTTATCTTTAGTAGCAATTAAACACATCTAACTAACCTGTAATTGGGATCCCAGTCTCCTGGATCAGGCAATGTCAGACTATTATCATGCTTATCATGAGAAACTCCTGTTGTTTGTGAATATTGCATCCCAGAACCAAAAGCAAAGAACCCCGGTATGTTCTGAGCAGAGTAACCAGTAGAGATACCACTGCTCCCTCCATGTTGCTTCCACCTAACAGCATTGGAATTTGAATGCAGATGTGATGGTGAACTACCAGGCAGTTGAGAGTTACCCTCGGATTGGCTAGAGCTGGTGCCATCAGTAGATAGCCCTTGCCAGTTTGAGGATGAACTCTCCTGAGAGCCTCCAGGATATCCCCAACTTTTTCTCCTGTTAAACTGGCTAACAGCAGCAATCTTCCCTAATGGCGATCCATGACAACTGCCTCTTGCTGGACTAGTTGGACCATAATGTCCAGGAGAGCCAGTCGAAACTTGACTGTAGGAGCTTGGTGGAGTAAATTGTGAAGGACTGGTGCCCAGTGGCAGTGGAGCAAAGTTCCCAGCTGATGGACTTACACCAAGCGCATTTCCATGTGAATATTGAACAATCCTCCGTCTTGCATCAGGACTACTTCCGAGCACTGACACGTTACCTGGTGCGTGCATGTTCATGCCAGATGGACCAACAGGCGAATAATATGCAAACATACTACTTGTATCTCCATAACTCCCATAGCTGCTTCCTAGTCCCGTACTATCATTGTAGCTACCATAGCTTCCTATACTGCCATAACTATTAGCATGCGCATACGGTGCCACTTGGAAATGTGGGCTATTATGCACTGGAACTCTGTTCCTGCCTGGAATCTGCAAAGATGCAAAAGTAACTCAATGAAGGAAACTCTGATATAGGTTACAGAGTGAATGAACAGAAAAAGTTATTCTAATTAAAATTGTGGAATATTTTAAAACATAGAACATTCAAGAGGAAATTTTGCTCACATTAGGAGAGAGACCTGCAGCAAACCAATGCCCTCCACCAGGATGATGGTCCACCCGAATATTTTGAGCAACGTGCTAAGAAAGAGAGAGATAGAGAGAGACGAGGAAAAAAATGGAATAAAAGTAAAATAAAATGAGAAAAAATGGGGTCACTAAGTAAGCTATTCCAGCAAAAAATCAAGTCCTGCATTTAATCTCAGTAAGTCACAACAGAGCATGGATGAACAAAGCAAAGTGCAAATAACGTATTAAATACTGGATGGCTATCTCAATCGCACAAGCAAAGAACTGAAAGAGATAGAGCAACTACCCATAAATATTCATTCCTAACAAATCAGGATGAATNAGAAGCATAATTTGTTAACCACAGAGAGAGCACCAACAGAATATCGAGAGCATAAAAACATTTACGAAGTCGACCAATTTCAACCAATAAATTATTCTGAGTCATATAAATTCAAGCATTTGCAAAACTGGAAATCTGAGGCTGAGATCATGGTACAATATTTGACAAAAATATTTGGATGGATTCATCTCATTGTACAATCAACCAATATCCAAGTTAGAAGGTCTAATGAGTGGATCCACTTACCACTCGAGGGGTCTCCGGTGGAGGTTTGTACGGGCATGTGAAAGGTTCGCCTGTTACAAAAGGGTGTTTTGAAGCCTGCAGGCACATGAGTTCACCTCTAACAATTCATAGCAATGAACTTATTTTGCATTCCATGAGAAATAAAGTAGCATATACGACAAAGACCAAAGAAAAACACGGGGATAAAAGGAAAACCTGAAAAGGAGACCACCGCTTCGAAGGATCAAACTCCACAAGTCCCCTCAAAAAATCAATCAATGCTAGTCGTATTTGACTTTCTGCGACACATTAAATAAACAATTCATTGGGAGATTTCTTTAGAGGAAAGCAGCCACATGTTAATCAGTATAAAAGCAGTCTATTCTGATTTGAATAACAATATTTTAAAGAAAAGGCTGACCTTTAACAATATCTTCCTTAGGCAGGTTCTTTCTATAAGGGTAGTTGGTAACAATTGCTTCAAGGTTCATATGATTGAAATACTCTTTTCCAATGGATGGCCTTTTCAATTCTCTCTGACCGAAACCATCAACAGAAGAGTTAAACGGTCATGTTACAAGTTCCCCTCACCCCCCGCCCTCCCAAACAAAGAAAAAAAAAAAAAATTATCACACAAGTAATTGAAGAAGACAAGTTCCTAATACTTTTGAAAGAAAGGCTAACTGGACTATATTACTTATTTCCCATTTTATTCCTTGATTGTTGAAAAAAAAGGATACACACTAACACTTACAGATTCATATTCTTCTTCTGTTAATGCTTGATAAGCACTTCTGCCGCTAGCAGAAACTTCCCCATTCTCTATACTGTGGATGCTCCCAATGCACTTAAAAAACTTGCTTGTGTTTTTCGCTTCTTTAAGTAGATAATCGGGGGGTTGTCCTCTATAATTTGAAGGGTGTTAGAAATAATGAAAGGAAAAAGGAAAAAAAAGAGAGAAAATAGGTGAGAATATTTTTGATAATAAAAAGACTATTTTATCAAGACTGGTTTTTTTCCTCGAGAAAGTAAGTAAAATACAGAGGGATAAAAGGGGACAAGATACTTGAGCAAAGAAAAACAGAGACCAGGCTAATGAAATCTTAAGTTACAAAAATTCTTCCAACTCGTAAAATTATTATTATTATTATAAATTATTATTTTTTTCACACACTACGGCTGAAGAAGCCAGAATTGGATGGGACAAAAATGCCTCATCCTAAAACTTATCATCAAAGATTCAAGAGTTTCTTTCCAACCAAGGAACTCAAAGATTGGCAGAGACCAAACACCGAATCCCAAAAACTTAATGAAAAATAACATGCAACTAGATTGAATCAACCAAGACAATATTGACTTCCTTAAAAAATCTGTGCACAAAGACTAAAAGTTTCTCATTGATCCATCAGTGCTTTCCTCATTTTTTCTACAAAGAAGACACGAAGTTCAGATAGACAACCAAAAGTCCCTTAAAAAGAACTTTAAAAAAAAAAAAAAAACACTTAGAAGATAATACTTTGACTAATGACAACAGTAACAAAGAGATTTTTCTCCTAGACAAGGATCAAGTTGACCATAAGCACAACAATAGACAGCTTCTTTCAAATCAGTGAAAACATACTCTAGGAAAATTTTACAAAAATGTTTCATTTTATAATTGGATGAGACTTTATTCCAATGAATGATTTTCATACACAGGACAAAAATTAGGAAAAAGTTCCATGAGTACTTACTTTGGTCACTTAATAACCAATAATTACTACTACTGAATAAAAACTTAGCATAGTTCTTTCACAAACTGAACAAGGCTGTAAACCTACTTCTCATTGCCTATAATCTTCTGAAAGTGTTTCTCATTAGCTGTAAGGTCACGAGAATAAAGGCCAAGCTAATAATCAATTCACGAAAATCTGCAGAAACAGGCTTGCGAAACAAAATGACATACAATCTTCTGATCATTACAGCAGAAGTATGATATATCACTGTTCTGAGGTACTTCTGTAAATATCAGGCCATTGTCCAATTGTACAGTTAGACTGGAGCAAGGATGCAAAAATCAACATTATCAGTAATATTTCAGCCAAAAAGTCGCTCAGGGAAAGGTCGTGACATAGATAGCAGGTGTACGAAAAATCTTTCAGAATTTTGGGGAAATATCCAGGATTTATCGGGAAATATCGTTTTCGGAAATTTTGTTCATAAATGTGCAGAATATCATGGATGGTATCTTCATCATTTTCATGTTTTTTACCAAGAAACCAAGGAAAAAAAAACCTCATTTTGGACATTTTTTCCTAGTATACTCGTTCAAATACATCCTATACACGACAAATGCACTTTGGAACAAGGGAAAAGAAGAAAACATATATTATTATTTGAAACATATATTATTATTTGACTGTGAATGAATGTACAATATGATTAAAAATTTATATTTCCATGAATTCAAGAAGATGTTTTTGAATTATAGCTAAATATTTAAATCATTATTGAGCAGTGACGCACTACGTTAGCCTACATAGTATATATTCCTAACATGTATGCTATTATTTGTGAGAAAGCTAATTTAGATGGTGGATAGTTGAATGATTTAGCATTTCTTAAAGTTTCATTAAAAAGTTCTATACTTTTAGTCAATTATTTATGATTTCCGTGATTTTTTTTTTTTTTGGGGAAATTTCCGTCAATAGCGATATTTTTCTTGATATTTTAGTAAAATCGGAATATTGATATTTCTATTGATATCGATATTTTTGTCCTTGGATAGGAAACACAGGGAGCAAAAATTTGAACCCCCTAACTACAACCTATTTTCAAAGACACAACACCAAGACATACTCAAGGGCCAAGTAACCAACTTCAAACCAAGTTCAACAAGAAAAGTACTGAAAGATTAACATGATCCACTTTGCATGACCATTAATGGTTTAATTGTTACCAATGAGAAATAAAAAACTTCCTAATTTTGAAATACGGGTCCGTATTATACTGTCAATAGGTTCAAGTTTCAACAGCAAAAATCTAGAAATTGACGCAGAGGAAAAAATTTCTCGAATGTCCCAACACATCAGGTAAGTGACTTCCGCGCTTATCAGAACGTAACATGAATACGTGATCTTCTTGCTTAATTTTCTTAATATACATGTAATTGTCTGTGTGTACGTACATGCATCTATGTATAGACTATAGAGTATCTATTTGAATGCAAGTATGGTATACCCAGAAAAAGCATAAAGAATTAGTCTAAAATCATGAAAATGCTACCATACTGAATGCACTGCGAGTTTGAGATCTCTAAAAAAATGAAAACAAGCATGTTGCTTTATTGTAACACAAGATAGAGGCATACCCAAGTATGTCAATCATTCTCCGTAAAAGATCAAATTCTGAGGCTCCTGGGAATAGTGGCAAACCTAAGAACAATTCAGCAACTATACATCCAAAGGACCACATATCAATAGCAGTAGTATATCTGGAGAAGCATTAAGGACCAAAGCAACGACTTAAAAACAGGACACAGCACAAGTACATAACCCGTACACAATCAGTTTTTTGTTTTTTTTTTTGTTTTCTTTTCTTTTTGTTTTTTTTTTTTTTTCGTACTCCTACTAAAAGAAATAAATCATCTTACTAGTTGGTCATCACATTCAAGGGGCATTTCCAGTTTGTATCTCAGTACTCTTACGACATGCCACATGAATTCCACAATATGGAGGCAAGAGTATAAGCACAACCCAGCTTTTTCTTTCAGCTAGAAGGTTGTAAAGCTCAACTCACAAAGACCAGAAACTTCTAGTGATTCGTGAATATTGCATTTGACAAAATCTGGCTTACTCAAAGCTCCCTTAGGTTTTGATGGCCCAATGCGTTGGACTAGTAATGTAAAGCAAGAAGTTGCACTAACTAGAGCATCAATAATCCTCGATGATTAAACCTTCAATATAGTTTTTGTACAAACACATAGCCGACAATCTCCTAGATGATCACATCTGTGGCTATTTACTATCCAATCTATGATGGTCCCACCTCACTCATTTCCAAATTAGAAACAATATTCTTCAGTTTTCTAGCATTTATCAACCTTGTCTAAATCTGAACCGTCCAATACTCCCAACAAACATCCTAGGAATCGAAACCCTTCTAACCTCTAGACAAAACCACCGAGTGGAATTTTCTCTGCAGATCACTTCTCTAATTTCTCAAGCTAATGAGGTGGTTTAGTCTAGGATACCAGAGAAGCAAGGTGGGGTTTTCAACATAATTATGAGAAGGGTCATCGCATATGAACTGTGGAGTGGCAGGTTTTGGATTCTGTGATGGAAGGGTTATGATATGAGATGGAGAAAGTGGATTGTAAGATGTTTCTATTCTGTTTCTTTTAGGTTATGGTAAATGGGGCTCAAAAGGAAATTCCGTGGGTATAGGGATCTTAGCCGAGGGAACCCTTCATCTCCCCTCTGTTTCACTTTGGTGAATGATGTTTTTGGTAGATATTGCTGGAAAGATCTATAGATCCGTTGGTTTTGGAATGTTTGTTGATGGGGCGAGATGGTATTGATGTCTCCCACCTAAAATTCATAGATAATACTCTATATTTTGTCTAAGTTGATTGATGAATTTAATTTAGCTTTTTCAAGTAACTTTTTTATTTTTGGGTTATAAGTTAAGACTAGAAAATTTTTCATCTTGGGCATTGATACAAACTAGAATTACGGAAGAAGATTGTTGTAAGTGGTAGGATGTTCCATTGGAGGATGGCCATAGGGAGAAAGAGTCCTATATTTGATGAGTTTTAAGGTTGCGAAGAGGTTAAATGAGTGGAAGAAGGCTCTTTTGTCAAGAGGTGGAAGATTGACTTTAAGTCCAACATCTTGTTTAGAGTTTCTCAAGTTGTAAATTGGTGAGAAAGCTGATGATTTGGTGGCTTGGGATTTCATTTGTCAGCCCAGGGAGACAGGTGAGTCGGGTACAGGCAATTGTTGCAACAAACAAAGGGCTTAAGATTAAATAAAGGACTTTTCCAATGCAAATGCATTCTTTATGGTATAATCAATAAGAGCATGGGTAATAGGATAAGAATCGGGACATGGGAGACGCAGGGAGAGTTATAAAAATCCATGGATGTACATCTCTTATTTAAGGTGATTCTTTTCTTCACATACAACGACAAAACTAATACAAGTCAATTCTTGCACATGACAAAGAACAAAATATAATTTACTCAAAAGGATACTGATACCCAAGAACAACTTCAGGAGATCTGTAGTACCGACTCTGCCCCAAAAAAAAAAAAAAAAGGAAAGAAATAACTTATGTGTAAGATTCTGCTTTGCATGATAGAAATGACGGAAAAATTTTAAACTGTAACCACAAACCTGAATGTAGGAGTAAACAGTGCGATCCTCCATGCATGCTGATCCAAAGTCAATAATTTTAATTTCTGCTGGCTTAACACTGTTGTTTTAAAACCACACCAATCAAGTTTACTAGATAATATCTGCTTCAAGAAGGGTCCACTATGCATCATCACAAGTACTCACCTTGTACACAAAAGTATATTTTCCGGCTTCAGATCACAGTGAATTATTCCAGCATCTTTTAATAGAGCCAGTCCACGCAGAATCTAGTTAAAAGGAAATAAAAGATTTATCACTAAACGTAAGATACAACAACATTAAAAGAACATAGATGATCCGTTTAACAATAAGAAGAAAATGCATTGTAAGATCAACTTCAATCCCAAGCAGAATCTATCAACCTGTTTTGAAAACAGCTGAACAATGCTCAGAGACAATCCCCTGAAATGATTTATCTTGATAAGCTCGTACCTGAATAAATATAGAATGTCAAACCATATTGCCCCAGAAAAGAAGCAGTGGTTCTCCATACACTTAAAAGTTGAGAACTCTGCATCAATATAAAATTTTCAACTAAAAAATATAGATATCCTAATAATTAAGGGTTTCTATGACTTACAAATTTGTGTCAAGAAGTTCAAAGCAAATGCACAAATGGCGTTGAAAAACAAAGTAATCATAAATACGAACAACGTGATGCTTATCCTCAGGATCATACTTCTTATTTAACTGCAAACAGAAAAGATGTAGAGCAAATAGTTACAAAAATCATTAGAATGATTCGTCACAACTACTGTACAAATGGCAAAGTGATAACATCATTACCGTTGTCAAAATAGATACTTCTACCAATGCTTGTTGATAGTAAGCGGGTTGATTCTTAATGATCTTCACAGCAACAAAACTGCCGGTTTCTGGAACCCAGCATTTTGCCACCTGCCCGAAAGTGCCATGACCAAGAACATCTTTGACAATATACCTGTGAAATATGAGAGAATAAACATGGTCCTTTTAGGATCTAATCCAGAGGCAAGTGAACGCTAACACAAATTAAAGAAGTAGATATTTACAACCATATATCAATGACTATATCCCTCATAAACCCTCACCTCTCCATTAAATACATAAATAAATAAATAAAGCAGAATTAAAGTAAAAACAAACCTTCGTTGTGTATCCAAATTAATTAAGACATAGTTCACCGTGAGAATCAGATCTGAGTTGACATTATCATGTCCATCATTGAGAACTCCAATAGATGGGCTGGTCAAATATCTCTTTGGATTCAATTCTTCTGAATACTTAAATTGTGGATTGCATATTTGGTATGTTTCAATTATGTCCTTGGTTAGTCTTGCCACCAACTGCAGAGTTGAGAACAGTAGGTCAGAAAAACATTCTGCTTCAAATGATTACAAGTCAAGACATATGACAAGTATAAAGTTCTGCAATATAATAAGTCAGACAACACTAAATTAAACAATATAAACACTATAAAGGTCAATTTTGAATGTAATTGCACATCAACACATAAAAGAACATTTCAAGTAAACATAAAAAGAACTTAAACCCCCATTCAATCTACAAAACATGATCTGAGATTTGGAGATTGTAAAGTTCTGATATCGTACTCGCCTAACCTCAATCTAACAGCAAATATACAAATAGATTCAAAATAGCATAATTTAACATTGTAGGTTATCAACTATAATGTATAAATCTGAAAGGGAAAATATCCAACTGAAGTGCTGGCACAATGACTGCGTTTAAAATATTTGCAGTTCCTAACCACGGTTATAGTACAAAAATTAATTGACAAAATATGTGACCGACTGACCCACACTTCAGACATCTGTTACTCAAAAGAACACAAATGGATGAGAAAGCACCGATTACTGGCTTAGTCCTAACCTGATAAAACCATTCGGAGACTAACGGCTAAAGAGAAGAAGCAAAGCAGAGGAATGTTTTTTGAAGACTAAAGGGGGAATAACATTTGACGAAGGAAGAGATTGACGTATGACAAATCGGTAGGTAATGACTTTCACTGATACACAAGGGATGCACTATTCGGGGAGGAGAAAAGAAAGCATTTTCGTGGTAATGGCAGACCAAGCAAGCAACGGGCTATATGAGACAAGAAATGAACAAATCAAAATACTTGGTACCTCCGTATCTTTTATTGCAAACATAACTTCATGAGAGTCTAAGTTAAGGCAAAATTTAATTTTCAGTACCTATTATAAGTTGTAAGTAACATGAAGAGTAGTTTTCAGGGTAAGAGGCAACTTCATTATTATTTTTCATTTCTTATTTTTTATTATCATTTTTTCTTAGGTGGATATGCTTGATGCATGAGTTTTGCTTCATTGAAACTGAAAATCACGCAGAGAGGAAATGGTCAAGACTAAAAACACAAGAAAATTGTATACAATAATATGCTCAAAAGAATTACACTTGCGGCGCTAGTACATTACATTCTGGTATGGCAGCATAACAATGTATCCAATCCAATAGATTAAAAAGAGGGGTTTTTACATGGTATGGTATGGTATGGTATGGCAGGTCAATGAGAATGAATGAGGATGAGGTAGAGACAGAGACTGAGACTTACAGGTCTTCTGACAACGACGCGGAGAGTCTGAGTCTGAGTCTGAGTCTGTGATGTGTTTGTGTTGGAAGCGTCATAAGGAGTAAAGAGGAAGTGCGTTGGATGCCAATGAGACAGAGACTGAGATTGAGATTGAGACCCCGTTGATTCTAAGGAGGAGTCGGAGTCTCTGAGTTCACTTGTATTACCTTTACTAGGGCTAGGTTCATCCATGGTTGAATAATCAAGCTCAAGCTCCGACCCAGGACCCGAAATGGACATCACCACCCGACTCTTCCATTACACTCACTCGACTCAATTCAATTCAATTCAATTCGATAGAATACAGTTACACATATAATATAAAAACAACAAGAAGAAGCGAAGCGATGAATCAGCAGCGGTGGGACGGACCCACCCAAGGGAGCAGCAATTCTTGAGCGAGAGCACCGACCGACTCTAATCCCATCATTCATCCATTCACTCCCTTTCAATTTATGAGAAAATTACAATCCCACCACCCACCACTCCGAAGATCCATCAATCAAACTAATTCAGTCTTCCAATTCGGCATGCGCAGCACAGCACAGAGCAGAGATGATTATGATAGATACAGATATAGATATAGATAGGCTAGGCTGACCCTACCGATTCAAATTCAACATCATACACCTCAATCACCTGACCCTGACCTTGACCTACCTTCCTGATGATTTCAGATTGCTGATTTTTTATGTATATATAGATAAATCGATATCGACAAATTCAAAAGAAAAAAAAAAAAAAAAAAACTTACAAATAGAAATAGGGAATAGGGAGGGAGGGAGGGAGAGATTGGAATGATATGGATTCAGAATCAGATAGATAGATAGTATAGAAGAAGGGGAATATGGTTGGGTTTTGCCTTCTCAATTGTGATTTGCTCACAAATCGCACACCGTCTTTCTTCTCCGAACGGGGGACTAACGGGGCACTGTCTTTTCCTTTCTTCTTTCTTGTTTTTTTCTTTTTCTTTTCCTTTCATTTTTCTTTTTATAATTTATATTTATCATTATTATTTTAAAAACGTTGCTGGACTCTCTCAAAAAAAAAAAAAAAAAAATGTTGCTGGACACTCCTGGGCCCTGGGCTTTGGTACGCAATCGGCAAATGAGAAACTTTTAGGGCTTGTTAGCCTAAGAGCCGAAGGTTCAGTATTTATAAGATATGGCCATTTCTTTCAGATGATTTAAAAAATAGCCACTTTTTACACCTCGGTAAACGACCTTTTCTATAATTTTATTTTGATAAATGATAATTTTTCAAAAAATAGATCAAAATATTTTGATATAAAAAATATGAAAAATGGTCATTTTTCATATAAGTTTCAAACAATTGGCCATTTCTTAACTATGTCTGAAAAACGGTCATTTTGCAAACTTTGATCCGAAATTCGGCCATTTTGCTAAAAAGCCCTTTCTGGTTCCAATTCAGAACATTGCCCCTTTTAAACACTGTTAACCGAATTAGTCAAAAAAGTTATGCAAAATGACCGAGTTATAATAAGTGCTTAACCATTTAGGGGTTACAGCATTAGTTCATCCATTTTGATTAAAACGGCATTTGGATTTCTTATTATTTATCTAAAAATAATAGTTTAACATAGCATAAATGCCATTAAACTATCTAATTTGGATTTCTATTTTTTTTAAGTGGTTAATGAAATAGGGGTTAGGACTCGCAAAAAATTAGGGGTTATGGATTCTTAAGACAAACTCCAAAGATTTTGGTTAAAACAATCTTTGGGATTCTTGTTTTGAATGTAGGAGTATTATGTTCATCCAATCTAATTCGCACATTTTCAGGAAATTATATGAAATTCACACTAAATGCGGATTTCAGAAATTGAATGGCAATTCAATCCGTATCAATAATTCTATCCAATTCAAGAGTAGATACAATTTAGCACTCACAAGGGTAGAATATTAGCATTTAGTGGTTATGTGATTAGAGTTGAAGTAAAAATCTTTTGGGGCTTATAGAAATATGATCAAATTTTGGGCCCAATTTCAGTAAATGTCCTTTTGTCAAATGTTATAGCAAAATGTCCGGTATATATGCATATATACCAAGTGTAAAATTTTATATACCAAGTATAAAAAATTATATACCCAGTACATTTCAGTACAGTAACTAAAATTGATAGATATATGTATCTACCAAGTGTAAAAATATATATACCTGGACATTTACCTATAAAATCTTAAAAGTGGACATCTACTTAATAAAATTTAAAATTGTGGTTATCCACCTAAATTTCTCAAATCTTTTTCGTTACAATTGGATCAAGTATATTTGGAATGTGATTTTAAGAATAAATGACGTTAATATATCAGATTTGGGTTCCAACTTAGTACTCAAAGGGGTGGAATATTAGCATTTAGGGGTTTCGTAATAAATTTAATTGCTTAAGGATTTAGGTTTTTTTTTTTGTTTTTTTTTTTTTTTGTGGAATATTAGTCGATGGTTAGTTGTTATAATGAGCCTAGGGGTTCCTTTTTTTGCATTTAAAGGTGATCATGATTTAAGTGTTGATTTTATTTTGTAAATATAACATAAAATTCATTAAGGTGAAATTTTAGAAGGGGTTATGTGTTTAGGGGTTTGGAAAAATTGTTTACTTTCTATAAAATATATCACCAGCGATGTTTGGAATGTGGTTTCTAAGGATTATATGACATCGATCTAGTTAATTTGGATTTTAATTTTTTGTAATATATTGAGTACTTTATGACTTAGGGATTATAGTTTGATAGGCACTAGTTCATGGATTTTGGATAAAATGAGTTTTCGGGTTCATTATTTTGCATTTAGGGGTATTTTTAATCTTTTGAAATGGATTAAAATTGGTCACAATGGCAGAATATCAACATTAGGGGTTATGAGATTAGAGTTCGGGTTAGTTTGTAACTTTTCGTTATAATATTGGACTAAGTATATTTGAAATATAGTTTTAAGGATAAATGCTATTAAACTATCTAATTCGGATTCCAATTTTTTATTTCCTTTTAAATTAAGTGGTTAACAATATAGGGGTAATTATGACTCCCGAGTGTACTAGTCCATGGCTACTAGTTAGAATGAGATTTGGGGTCACTTGTTTTGCGTTTACAGATTTCGTATAAATGATTTAAGTGGTGAAACTCTTAAAAATATAATATAAAATTCATGAGGGTGAAATCTCAGAATAATTTCAATAATCTAGTTCAATTTAGAATCCAATTTTCAATAATATGTTAAGTGCTTTATGATTTAGGGGTTATTGATTCTTATGCACAAGGCCATGGGTTTTGTTAAAAAGTGCTTTTGGGATTTTTATTCTGAATTTGGGGGTATTATTTACCTTTTGTAATAATTTAAGTGGTGAAAGGTTTGCAAATACAACTTAGCACTCACAAGGGTGGAATATTAGCCTTTAGGGGTTATACGAATAGAGTTGGAATAAACGTCTAACTTTTCATTACAATATTGGACCAACTATATTTGGAATGTGAGTTTCTTAATTCGCATTTAGGGTTTTGTTTTGTTTTGAAATGTAAAGAGTTGAGATAGGTTGAAAGATTAAGTGTAGGTGTCATATGGATGAAAGTTCAGAGTTTAGGGGTTATCATATTTAGGGGCTTAGTAAAAGGTTTGTTTTCGTTCTCCTATTAGAGGCACTATATTTGGAAAATGGTTTCAAGTAGAAAATAATGATGATCTATGTAATTTTCAAATAAAATTCGGTAATTATTCCAAGAATTTCGTTTTCGGGGTTACGAGCAATTGAGTAAGAGTTCGTGTCATTTTATTCGAAGGATGCATTTTGGTATGCTTAATTAGCATTTAGGGGGATCTTTCTTGTTTTGAAATGGAAAAGGTTGAGATGGGTTGAAACATCAATTGTACACATCGTATAGATGAAATTTCAGAGTTTAGGGGTTATAGCATTTAAGGGTTGAGTAAAAGTTTCGTTTTTGTTCTCCTATTAGAGGAATTATATTCGGAATGTGGTTTCAAGAAGAAAATAATGTGGATTTATGTAATTTTGAATCAAAATTCGGTAATTATTCCAAGAGTTTATCAATTTAGGGGTTACGACTAATTGAGCAATAGTTCATGGCATTTTGTTCAAAGCATGCGTTTGAGTTTCTTAATTTACATTTAAGGTTTTGTTTTGTTTTGAAAGGGTAAAGTTTGAGATAGGTTAAAAGATTAATTGTAGATATTGTATAGATAATACTTCCGAGTTTAAGGTTTATCATATTTAGGAGTTGAGTGCAAGTTTTGTTTTCGTTCCCCTATTGGCCGAACTATATTTGGAATTTAGTTTTAAGA
Source organism: Trema orientale (assembly GCA_002914845.1). Classification (NCBI taxonomy): domain Eukaryota; kingdom Viridiplantae; phylum Streptophyta; class Magnoliopsida; order Rosales; family Cannabaceae; genus Trema; species Trema orientale. The sequence continues at coordinate 23,264 of JXTC01000500.1, read as the reverse complement.
GGTAAATAATGCTGATATATGTAATTTTCAATCAAAATTCAGTAATTATTGCACAAATTTATCAATTTAGGGATTATGAGTAATTGAGCAATAGTCCATGACATTTTGTTCGAAGCCTGCGCTTGAGTTTCTTAATTTGTATTTATGGTTTTCTTTTATTTTGAAATGGAAAAAGTTGAGATAGGTTTAAAGATTAGTTATAGGTATCTTATGGATGAAAGGTCACAATTTAGGGATTATTACATTTAGGGATTGAGTAAAAGTTTCGTCTTTGTTCTCCTACTAGAGGAACTATATTTGGAAAATGGTTTTAAGCAGAAAATAACGACAATCTATGTAATTTTCAACCAAAATTCGGTAATTATTCTAAGAATTTACCATTTTAGGGGTTAAGAGTAATTGAGCAATAGTTCATGGAATTTTAATCGAAGCATGCATTCGGGTTACTTAATTAGCATTTAAGGTTTTTTTTTTTTTTTTTATTTACTTGTTTTGAAATAGAAAAAGTTAAGATGGGTTGATAGATTAATTATAGTATTGTATGGATGAAACTTTAGAGTTTCGGGGTTATTAAATTTAGGGGTAGAGTAAAATTTTCGTTTTTGTTCTCCTATTAGAGGAATTATATTTGGAATTTGGTCTTAAGAGGTAAATAATGCCGATCTATGTAATTTTGAATCAAAATTCATTAATTATTCCAAGAATTTATCAATTGAGGGGTTTTAATTTGGAATATGGTTTTAATTTGCATTTAGGGTTTTATTTTGTTTTGAAATGTAAAAAGTTGAGATAGGTTGAAAGATTAATTATAGGTGTTGTATGGATGAAAGTTCAAAGTTTAGGTGCTATCATATTTAGGAGCTCAGTAAAAGTTTCGTTTTTGTTCCCCTATTAGAAGAACAATATTTGTATAATGGTCTTTAGTAGAAAATAATAATGATCTATGTAATTTTCTATCAAAATTCAGTAACTAATCCAAGAATTTACTATTTTAGGGGTTATGAATAATTAAGTAATAATTCATGGCATTTTAATCAAAGCATGCATTTGGGTTACTTATTTAGCATTTAAGGGGGGTTTTTTTTTCCTTGTTTTGTTGTGAGAAAAGTTGAGATAGGTTGATAGATTAAGTAAAAGTTTCGTTTTGTTCTCCTATTAGAGGAACTATACTTGAAAAAAATGGTTTTAAGCAGAAAATAAAGATGATTTACGTAATTTTCAATTAAAATTAATGAATTATTATAAGAAATTACTATTTGGTGGGTTACGTGTAATTGAGTAGTAGTTCAAAGCATTTTAATTGATGTATACATTTGGGGTCACTTAATTAGCATTTACGTTTTTTTTTTCCTAAATTTCTAAGGAAAAAAGAAAAGAGAGAGAGACTTAATTGTTTCGTGCTTTTTCCTTTCTCTCTTTCTCTTTCCTTTATTTTATTCAAAATCTGACTTGGGCGTAATAATCAGGTGTGGCACAGAATTTTTAGCTCAACACGAATGTGGGTATACTATGATGATGTGGCTAGGTGTGACATGACAAAGAAACGAGTGCATAAGAAGTCGAGCAGATAGGATTCATCTGCTGGAGAGATAATGGCCAGCTTCTAACACATGCAGGCCCTACAGCTGACTTTACTCTATGTCTCACTCGCTTAGTCCACTGCATGGGTCTCACGAGCCCGCCTGATGTGCTTGGTAGTCGATCCGACATCTGCTTTCGCATATGACACCATTTTCACACTCGCGCGAGTCATGCTTTGATAATATGGGCAAAGCTGCCGCTTAGGTCTCTACTTCTCTCTCTTTCTCTCTTAAAAAAAAACATTATGTATCTCTACTTCCCCCTCTCAACTTCTTTCTCTCTCTTAATTTGAATTTTTTCTTTTCTTTGATAGAAGAAATGTCAGGATTCTGAATCATATCCAAATAAGGATAAGGATGAATCCAATGTTATCTCCTCCACGATAAGATCAACAGTTGAAATTATTTTTCGGGTACTAGCAGAAAAGATTCTTGTGCAGCCCGTATCACCTCTCAATCAGTCCCCTTCAACCTTGGTCAGAGGTCGAACTCCTCCCCCAGCTTTGGCTTTATTACTTAGGTTAACTTCGACTTTTTGATTTTCTAATTTGCTTTCTTGATATTGATATTCCTTTCTCGATTTTTTTGGTTCATTTTTTAATTTCTTTCTTAATAGGGGTTTCCTTTATTTCTTTCATTAGAGCCCTAAGGGTTTGGCCCAGGGGTCATCAAAGCAGTCCCTTTCAACCTTGGTCAGATGCCTCAGAAATTACCACCGAGATGCATCATTGACAAACTCTCCTCAACACGAACTCCACCACTCAGATTAGTAGTTACGAAGTTCAACTACCACAGCTTCGACCTTTTGATTTTCTAATTTGGTTTCTTGATACAAGTTCCTTTCTTTGTTGATATGAGGTTCCCTTCTTTTGGTTCGTTCTTTATTTTCTTTCTTGATATCGATTTCTTGATATGGGATTCTTGATATGGGTTTTTTTTTTTTCGTCAGAGCCTTATAGGTTTAGCCTAATGGTTAACAAACCCCTTCAACCTTGATCAGATGCCTTAGAAATTACCACTGAGATGCATCACTAACGAACTTCCCCTAACTCGAACTCCATTACTCAAGTTAGTAGTTATAGGGTTCCACTACCCCAGCTTTGACCTTTTGATTTTCTAGTTTGGTTTCTTAATATTGATATTCCTTTCTTGATGTAGGTTCTTTTCTGTCTTGATATGAGGTTCCTTTCTTTTGGTTCTTTCTTTATTTTCTTTCTTGATATAGGGTTTTTTATATAGGTTTGTTTTCTTTCGTCAGAGCCTTATAGGTTTGGCCCAAAGGTTACTAAAGCAGCCCCCTTCAACCTTGGTCAGATACAAATATGCTTTTGATCATCATCCTCAGCAGTCGTTAACTGATGTCCCAGTTGATTCCACTAGTTACCAATTACAGTGCTACGCTTCTGATCACCATCATCAGTAGTCATCAAATGATGTCCGGATTGATCCCACTGATATCCCGGTGGATCCTATTGATTCCCAAGTACCCGTTTCGTTTGAAGATGAAATCGAGAAAATCCTTGAGAAATATGTTATAACATGTAATCTAAAACTATTTTGCCTTTGAGTTCCACCACTTGTAAGACCACGTATCGAAAGAGCTAACTCTTCTCACTTAAGAACTCGGGGCTAGAATTGGAATTCTTCATTTAGAGTACAGAAACAATTAGTCTCACATTGTTGATCAGGTCTTTTTCTTTAATTCACCCATATTTCTTTTTCAAATTTTTCCGATGATAATTTTTATTTTTTATTTTATAATTTATTTTTTCTTAATTCACCCTTATCTGACCATTAGTTTTCCTGAAATACAAATGTTGATGATAATTTTTTAATTAAATTGTAACTTATATAAATATTATAGAATTTGGGTAGACTTAATTAAATTATGGGCATGTAAAATCATTTATTGTATCACGTGCCTGAGAGCTTCTTCAACCCATGCCAAAATGGCGTGGGATATGTACTTTTAGCGCTGGGTCTTGGCCCAGCCCAGCACCATTTCTCGAAGCCAATTTGGCATTTGGGACAATTAGTGAGATGAACAGGCTGCATAGGAATCTTTTCTGCTAATACCTGAAAGACAATTTCAATTGTTGATCTTATCGTGGGCTTTATAATCTGTGAACCTATCCCAAATTAAACTGTTTCAAAACAATAATGGGACCCTTAAATGCAAATTAAGTACCCGAAATACTTATTTCGACTAAATACTATTGACTATTGCTCATTTACTCGTAACTCCTAAATCGTGCAATATTTTGTATAATAACCTTATTTTGATTCAAATATATAGGGATTTGCACTATTTAACATTAGAAA
>JXTC01000500.1:6150-18746 GCA_002914845.1 Trema orientale | reverse complement strand
ATTAGAAATAACAATAAAACTCTTGTTACTCCCATATTACACAAAAAATTGAATATTCATAAAACCCCTAAACCGTGTAACCCTTAAATTGTAAAGTTTTTTTTCCATACGTCAACTCTTTTTAATATTTGAGCCTATCTAAAATTAAACCATTTCAAAACAATAATGACACCACTAAATTTTAATCGAGAATCCAAAGTGCATGTTTCGACTCAATATCATAGACTATTGCTAATTTACTCGTAACCCCTAAATCGTGTAACGTTTTGTATAATTACCTTGTTTTGAGTCAAATATATATCGAGTATCATTATTTAACATTAGAAACATCAATAAAACTCAAGTTACTTTAATTTTACACGTAAAATTAAATATTAACTTAACCCCTAAACCGTGTAACCTCTAAATTGTAAAGTTTTTTCCGTACAACATCTCTTTGTAATATTTGAACTATCTCAAATTAAACTATTTTAAAACAATAATGACACCATTAAATGCTAATTGAAATCCTAAAATGCTTGTTTCATCTAAATACTATGGACTACTGCTCTTTTACTCGTAACCGCTAAATCGTGTAACATTTCGTATAGTTACCTTTTTTTGATTCAAATATATTTGGATTAGCATTATTAAACATTAGAAACAATAATAAAACTCTTGCTACTCCAATATTTCACAGAAAATTGAACATTCACGTAATCCTTAGACCGTGTAACCTCTAAATTCTAATATTTTTTCTGTACGTCAACTCTTTCAACTATTTTAACCTATCTCAAATTGAACCATTTCAAAACAGTCATGACACCACGAAATGCTAATTGAAAACCCAAAATGCTTGTTTCGACTAAATACCATGGATTATTGCTCATTTACTCGTAACGTCCAAATTATTCAACACTTTGTATAATTACCTTGTTTTGAATCAAATACATATAGATTAGCATTATTTAACATTAGAAACAACGATAAAACTCAAGTTATCTTAATATTACATGGAAAATAGACCATTCACTTAACCCCTAAACCGTGTAACCCCTAAAATCAAAAGTATTTTCTGTACGACATCTCTTTGTAATATTTGAACCTATCTCAAATTGAACCATCTCAAAACAATAAGGATACCACTAAATGCTAATTATTCTTGTTTCGACTAAATATCGTGGACTATTGCTCTTTTACTTTTAACACCTAAATTATTCAACATCTTGTACAATTACCTTGTCTTGATTCAAATATATATGGACTAGCATTACTTAACATTAAAAATAACAATAAAACTCAAGTTACTCTAATATTATATGGAAAATTGAACATTCACCTAACCCCTAAACTGTGCAACCCCTAAACTCTAAAGTAGTTTCTGTACGATATCTCTTTATAATCTGTGAACCTATCCCAAATTATACTATTTCAAAACAAAAATGGGACCATTAAATGCTAATTAAGAACCCGAAATACTTATTTCGACTAAATACCATTGACTATTGCTCATTTATTCGTAACCCCTAAATCATGCAATATTTTGTATAATTACCTTATTTTGAGTCAAATATATAGGGATTTGCACTATTTAACATTAGAAATAATAATAAAACTCTTGTTTCTCCAATATTACATAGAAAATTGAATATTCACAAAACTCCTAAACCGTGCAACCCTTAAGTTGTAAAGTTTTTTCCATACATCAACTCTTTTTAATATTTGATCCTATCTAAAATTAAACCATTTCAAAACAATAATGACATCACCAAATTCTAATCAAGAACCCAAAATGCATGTTTCGCCTCAATACCATAGACTATTGCTAATTTACTCATAACCCCTAAATCGTGTAACGTTTTGTATAATTACCTTGTTTTGAGTCAAATATATATCGATTATCATTATTTAACATTAGAAACATCAATAAAACTCAAGTTACTAATTTTACACGTAAAATTAAACATTAACTTAACCCCTAAACCGTGTAACACCTAAACTGTAAAGTTTTCCCCGTACGACATCTCTTTGTAATATTTGAACTATCTCAAATTAAACTATTTTAAAACAGTAATGATACTGTTAAATGCTAAATGGAAATCCAAAATGCTTGTTTCATCTAAATACTATGGACAATTGCTCTTTTATTCGTAACAACTAAATCGTGCAACATTTCGTATAATTACCTTTTTTTGATTTAAATATATTTGGATTAGCATTATTTAACATTAGAAACAACAATAAAACTCGTGTTACTCCAATATTTCACAGAAAATTGAACATTCACAAAACCTTTAAACCGTGTAACCTCTAAATTCTAATATTTTTTCTATACGTCAACTCTTTCTAATATTTTAACCTATCTCAAATTGAACCATTTCAAAACAGTCATGACACCACTAAATGCTAATTAAAAACCCAAAATGCTTGTTTCAACTAAATACCAAGGACTATTGCTCATTTACTCTAACCCCCAAATTATTCAACACTTTGTATAATTACCTAGTTTTGAATCAAATACGTACAGATTAGCATTATTTAACATTAAAAATAACAATAAAACTCAAGTTACCTCAATATTACACGAAAAATTGACCATTCACTTAACCCCTAAACCGTGTAACCCCTAAAATCAAAAGTATTTTCTTTTCGATATCTCTTTGTAATATTTGAAACTATCTCAAATTGAACCATTTCAAAACAATAATGACACCACTAAATGCTAATTATTCTTGTTTCGACTAAATGTCATGAACTATTGCTCATTTACTTGTAACCCCTAAATCGTTCATTATCTTGTACAATTACCTTGCCTTGATTCAAATATATATGGATTAGCATTACTTAATATTAGAAATAACAATAAAACTCAAGTTACTCCAAGTGCAACCCATAAACTCTAAAGTAGTTTCTGCACGATATCTCTTTATAATCTGTGAACCTATCCTAAATTAAACTATTTCAAAACAATAAAGGGACCATTAAATGCTAATTAAGAACCCGAAATACTTATTTCGACTAAATACCATTGACTATTGCTCATTTACTCGTAACCCCTAAATCGTGCAATATTTTGTACAATTATCTTATTTTGATTCAAATATATAGGGATTTGCACTATTTAACATTAGAAATAACAATAAAACTCTTGTTTCTCCAATATTACACAAAAAATTAAAAATTCACAAAACCCCTAAACCGTGTAACCCTTAAATTGTAAAGTTTTTTTCATATGTCAACTCTTTTTAATATTTGATCCTATCTAAAATTAAACCATTTCAAAACAATAATGACACCACTAAATTCTAATCGAGAACCCAAAATGCATGTTTAGACTCAATACTATAGACTATTGCTAATTTACTTGTAACCCCTAAATCATGTAACGTTTTGTATAATTACCTTGTTTTGAGTCAAATATATATCGATTATCATTATTGAATATTGGATTCAACAATAAAACTCAAGTCACCGCAATATTACACGGAAAATTGACCATTCACTTAACCCCTAAACCGTATAACCCCTAAAATCAAAAGTATTTTATGTACGACATCTCTTCGTAATATTTTAACCTATCTCAAATTAAACCGTTTCAAAACAGTAATGACCCCACTAAATGCTAATTGAGAGCCCAAAATTCTTGTTTCGACTAAATATCGTAGACTATTGCTCATATACTTGTAACCCCTAAATCGTTCAACATCTTGTACAATTACCTTGTCTTGATTCAAATATATATGGATTAGCATTACTTAACATTAGAAATAATAACAAAACTCAAGTTAGTCCAATATTATATAGAAAATTGAATATTTAACAAAACTCAAGTTACTCCAATATTATATAGAAAATTGAACATTCACCTAACTCCTAAACCGCGCAACCCCTATACTCTAAAGTAGTTTCTGTACGACATCTCTTTGTAATCTGTGAACCTATCACAAATTAAACTATTTCAAAACAATAATGAGACCATTAAATGCTAATTAAGATCCCAAAATGCTTGTTTCGACAAAATACTACTGACTATTGCTCATTTACTCGTAACCCCTAAATTGTGCAATATTTTGTATAATTACCTTATTTTGATTCAAATATATAGGGATTAGCACTATTTAATATTAGAAATAACAATAAAACTCTGGTTACTCTAATATTACATAGAAAATTGAATACTTACAGAACCCCTAAATCATGCAACCCTTAAATTGTAAAGTTTTTTCCATATGTCAACTCTTTTTAATATTTGAACCTATCTAAAATTAAACCATTTCAAAACAATAATGACACCACTAAATTCTAATCGAGAACCCCAAAAGCATGTTTTGACTCAATACCATAAACTATTGCTAATTTACTCATAACCTTTAAATCGTGTAACGTTTTGTATAATTACCTTGTTTTGAGTCAAATATATATCGATTATAACTATTTAACATTAGAAATAACAATAAAACTCAAGTTACTTTAATTTTACACGTAAAATTGAACAATAACTTAACCCCTAAACCGTGTAACCCCTAAACTGTAAAGTTTTTTCCGTACGACATCTCTTTGTAATATTTGAACTATCTCAAATTAAATTATTTTAAAATAATAATAACACTATAATGCCAATTAAAAACCCAAAGTGCTTGTTTCATCTAAATACTATGGACTATTATTCTTTTACTCGTAACCCCTAAATCGTGCAACATTTCGTATAATTACATTATTTTGATTCAAATATATTTGGATTAGTATTATTTAACATTAGAAACAACAATAAAACTCGTGTTACTCCAATATTTCATAGAAAATTGAACATTCACATAACCTTTAAACCGTGTAACCTCTAAATTCTAATTTTTTTCCGTACGTCAACTCTTTCTAATATTTTAACCTATCTCAAATTGAACCATTTCAAAACAGTAATGACACCACTAAATACTAATTGAAAACCCAAAATGCTTGTTTCGACTAAATACCATGGACTATTGCTCATTTACTCGTAACCCCCAAATTATTCAACACTTTGTATAATTACCTTGTCTTGAATCAAATACATAAAGATTAGCTTTATTTAACATTAGAAACAATAATAAAACTCAAGTTACCTCAATATTACACGGAAAATTGACCATTCACTTAACCCCTAAACCGTGTAACCCCTAAAATCAAAAGTATTTTCCGCACGATATCTCTTTGTAATATTTGAACCTATCTCAAATTGAACCATTTCAAAACAATAATGAAACCACTAAATGCTAATTATTCTTGTTTCGACTAAATATGATGGACTATTGCTCATTTACTTGTAACCCCTAAATCATTCAACATCTTCTACAATTACCTTGTCTTGATTAAAATATATATGGATTAACATTACCTAACATTAGAAATAACAATAAAACTCAAGTTACTCCATTATTATATGGAAAATTGAACATTCACCTAACCCCCAAACCGTGCAACCCCTAAACTCGAAAGTAGTTTCTGTATGATATCTCTTTATAATCTGTGAACCTATCCCGGATTAAACTGTTTCAAAACAATAATGGGACCATTAAATGCAAATTAAGAACCCGAAATACTTATTTCGACTAAATACCATTGACTATTGCTCAATAACTCGTAACCCCTAAATCGTGCAATATTTTGTATAATTACTTTATTTTGATTCAAATATATAGGGATTTGCACTATTTAACATTAGAAACAACAATAAAACTCTTGTTTCTCCAATATTACACAGATAATTGAATATTCACAAAATCCCTAAACCGTGCAACCCTCAAATTGTAAAGTTTTTTCTATACGTCAACACTTTTTTAAATATTTGAACCTATCTAAAATTAAACCATTTCAAAATAATAATGACACATTCTAATCGAGAACCCAAAATGCATGTTTCGACTCAATACCATAGACTATTGCTAATTTACACGTAACCCCTAAATCGTGTAACGTTTTGTATAATTACCTTGTTTTGAGTCAAATTTATTTCGATTATCATTATTTAACATTAAAAACAACAATAAAACTCAAGTTACCTCAATATTACACAGAAAAATTGACCATTCACTTAACCCTTAAACTGTGTAACCACTAAAATCAAAAGTATTTTCTGTACGATATCTCTTTGTAATATTTGAACCTATCTCAAATTGAACCATTTCAAAACAATAATGACACCACTAAATGCTATTTGAGAGCCCAAAATTCTTGTTTCGACTAAAAATCAAGGACTATTGCTCATTTACTTGTAACCCCTAAATCGTTCAACATCTTGTACAATTACCTTGTCTTGATTCAAATAGATAAGGATTAGCATTACTTAATATTAGAAATAACAATAAAACTCAAGTTACTCCAATATTATATGGAAAATTGAACATTCACCTAACCCCTAAACCGTGCAACCCCTATACTCTAAAGTAGTTTCTGTACGACATCTCTTTGTAATCTGTGAACCTATCACAAATTATACTATTTCAAAACAATAATGAGACCATTAAATGCTAATTAAGAACCCAAAATGCTTGTTTCAACTAAATACCATTGACTATTGCTCATTTACTCGAAACCCCTAAATCGTGTAATATTTTGTACAATTACCTGATTTTGATTCAGCTATATTGGGATTTGCACTATTTAACATTAGAAATAACAATAAAACTCTTGTTATTCTAATATTACACAGAAAATTGAATATTCACAAAACCCCTAAACTGTGCAACCCTTAAATTGTAAAGTTTTTTTCCATACGTCAACTCTTTTTAATATTTGAACCTATCTAAAATTAAACCATTACCAAATATTAATGACACCACTAAATTCTAATCAAGAATCCAAAATGCATGTTTCGACTAAATACCATAGACTATTGCTAATTTACTCGTAACCCCTAAATCGTGTAACGTTTTGTATAATTACCTTGTTTTCAGTCAAATATATATCGAATATCATTATTTAACATTAGAAACAACAATAAAACTCAAGTTACTTTAATTTTACACGTAAAATTGAACATTAACTTAACCCCTAAACCGTGTAACCCCCAAACTGTAAAGTATTTTCCGTACGATATCTCTTTGTAATATTTGAACTATCTTAAATTAAACTATTTTAAAACAATAATGACACCATTAAATGCTAATTGAAAACCCAAAATACTTGTTTCATCTAAATACTATGGGCTATTGCTCCTTTACTCGTAACCCCTAAATTGTGCAACATTTCATATAATTACATTTTTTTGATTCAAATATATATGGATTAGTATTATTTAATATTAGAAACAACAATAAAACTCGTGTTACTCCAATATTTCACAGAAAATTGAACATTCACATAACCTTTAAACCTTGTAACCTCTAAATTCTAATATTTTTTCCGTACGTCAACTCTTTCTAATAATTTAACCTATCTCAAATTGAACCATTTCAAAACAGTAATGAAACCGCTAAATGCTAATTGAAAACCCAAAATGCTTGTTTCGACTAAATACCATGGACTATTGCGCATTTACTCGTAACCCCCAAATTATTCAACACTTTGTATAATTACCTTGTTTTGAGTCAAATACATACAGATTAGCATTATTTAACATTAGAAACAACAATAAAACTCAAGTTACCTCAATATTACACGAAAAATTGACCATTTACTTAACCCCTAAACCGTGTAACTTATAAAAACAATAGTATTTTCCGTACGATATCACTTTGTAATATTTGAACCTATCTCAAATTAAACTATTTCAACACAATAATGAGACCATTAAATGCTAATTAAAAACTCAAAATGCTTATTTCGACTAAATACCTTTGACTAGTTCTCATTTACTCGTAACCCCTAAATCATGCAAAATTTAGTACAGTTACCTTATTTTGAGTCAAATATATATGGATTAGCATTATTTTACATTAGAAACAATAACAAAACTCAAGTTACTCCAATATTATATGGAAAATTGAACATTCACCTAACCCCGAAACCATGCAACCCCTAAACTCTAAAGTAGTTTCTGAACGATATCTCTTTGCAATCTGTGAACCTATCCCAAATTAAACTATTTCAAAACAATAATTATACCATTAAATGCTAATTAAGAACTCAAAATGCTAATTTCGACTAAATACCATTTACTATTGCTCATTTAAGAACCCAAAATGCTAATTTTGACTAAATACCATTTACTATTGCTCATTTACTCGTAACCCGTAAATCGTGCAATATTTTGTATAATTACCTTGTTTTGATTCAAATATATCGGGATTTGCACTATTTAACATTAGAAATAACAATAAAACTCTTGTTACTCTCATATTACACAGAAAATTGAATATTCACATAATCCCTAAACCGTGCAACCCTTAAATTCTGAAGTTTTTTCCATACGTCAACTCTTTTTAATATTTGAACCTATCTAAAATCAAACCATTTCAAAACAATACTGACACCACTAAATTCTAATCGAGAACCCAAAATGCATGTTTCGACTAAATACCATAGACTATTGCTAATTTACTCGTAACCCCTAAATCGTGCGACGTTTTGTATAATTACCTTGTTTTGAGTCAAATATATATCGATTCTCATTATTTAACATTAGAAACAATAATAAAACTCAAGTTACTTTAATTTTGCACGTAAAATTGAACATTAATTTAACCATTAAACTGTGTAATCCCTAAACTGTAAAGTTTTTTCCGTACGACATCTCTTTGTAATATTTGAACTATCTCAAATTAAACTATTTTAAAACAGTAATGACACCATTAAATGCTAATTGAAAACTCAAAATGCTTGTTTCATCTAAATACTATGGATTATTGCTCCTTTACTCATAACCCCTAAATCGTGCAACATTTCGTATAATTACCTTTTTTTGATACGAATATATATGGATTAGCATTAGTTAATATTTGAAACAACAATAAAACTCATGTTACGCCAATATTTCACAGAAAATTTAACATTCACATAACCCCTAAACCGTGTAACCTCTAAATTCTAATATTTTTTCCATACGTCAACTCTTTCTAATATTTTAACAAATCTCAAATTGAACCATTTCAAAATAATAACGACACCACTAAATGCTAATTGAAAACCCAAAGTACTTGTTTCGATTAAATACTACGGACTATTGCTAATTTACTCGTAACCCTTAAATTTTTCAACACTTTGTATAATTACCTTGTTTTAAATCAAATACATATAGATTAGCATTATTTAACATTAGAAACAACAATAAAACTCAAGTTACCTCAATATTACACGGAAAATTGACCATTCACTTAACCCCTAAGACGTGTAACCCCTAAAATCTAAAGTATTTTCCGTACGATATCTCTTTGTAATATTTGAACCTATCTCAAATTGAACCATTTCAAAACAATAATGACACCACTAAATGCTAATTGAAAGCCCAGAATTCCTGTTTCGACCAAATATCATGGACTACTGCCCATTTACGTGTAACCCTAAATCGTTCAACATCTTGTACAATTACCTTGTCTTGATTAAAATATATATAGATTAGCATTATTTAACATTAGAAACAACAGTAAAACTCAAGTTACTCCAATATTATATGGAAAATTGAATATTCACTTAACCCCTATGCCGTGTAACCCCTAAACTGTAAAGTTTTTCCTGTATGACATCTCTTTGTAATCTTTGAAACTATCTCAAATTAAACTATTTCAAAACAATAACGATACCATTAAATGCTAATTGAAAACCCAAAATGCTTGTTTTTTCTAAATACTATGGACTCTTGCTCATTTACTCGTAACCCCTAAATCTTGCAACATTTCGTATAATTACCTTTTTTGTCACTTTTGTTTTGAAATGGTTTAATTGGAGATAGGTTGAAAAATTAAAATGTAATGTCGTACAGAAAAAAACTTCAAATTTAGGGGTTAGACAGTTTAGGGGTTAATGGATGTTCCATTTTCCATATAATATTGGAGTAACTGTAGTTTTTGTTGTTTCTATTAAATATTGCTAATCCGTATATATTTGAATCAAAACAAGGTAATTTCACAAAAAGTTTCACGAATTAGAGGTTCCGAGTAATTGAGCAATAGTCCATTGTATTTAGTAGAAAAAAGCATTTTGGGTTCTAAATTAGCCTTTAGTAGTGTCACTTTTGTTTTGAAACGGTTTAATTTGAGATAGCTTGAAAGATTAAAATGTGATATCGTACAGAAAAAATCTTAGAATTTAGGGGTTAGACTGTTTAGGGGTTAAGTGGCCATTCCATTTTCCGTATAATATTAGAGTAACCTAAGTTTTGTTGTTGTTTTCAATGTTAAATAATGCTAATCCATATATATTTGAATCAGAACAAGGTAATTACACAAAAAGTTTTACGATTTAGGGGTTACGAGTAATTGAGCAATAGTCCATGGTACTTAGTGGAAACAAGGGTTTTTGGTTCTCAATTTGCATTAAGTAGTGTCACTATTGTTTTGAAATGGTTTAATTGTAGAAAAGTTGAAAGATTAAAATGTAATGTCATAAAGCAAAAACTTTAGAATTTAGGGGTTAGACGGTTTAGAGGTTAAGTGGATGTTCCATTTTCCATATAATATTGGAGTAACTTGAGTTTTGTTGTTGTTTCTAATATTAAATAATGCTAATCCATATATATATTTGAATCAAAACAAGGTAATTACACAAAAAGTTTCACAATTTAGGGGTTACGAGTAATTGAGCAATAGTACATAGTATTTAGTGGAAAAAAGCGTTTTGGGTTCTCAGTTAGCTTTTAGTAGCGTCACTATTATTTTGAAACGGTTTAATTTGAGATAGCTTGAAAGATTAAAATGTGATGTCGTACGGAAAAAACCTTAGAATTTTGGGGTTAGACAGTTTAGGGACTAAGCGGCCATTCCATTTTCCATATAACATTGTTGTAACTTGAGTTTTGTTGATTTTTCTAATGTTAAATATGCTAATCCATATATATTGGAATCAAAACATGGTAATTACACAAAAAGTTTCACGATTTAGGGGCTACGAGTAATTGAGCAATAGTTCTTGGTATTTAGTGGAAACAAGCGTTTTGAATTCTCAATTAGCATTTAGGAGTGTCACTATTGTTTTGAAATGGTTTAATTGGAGATAGGTTGAAAAATTAAAATGTAATGTCGTATGGAAAAAACCTTAGAATTTAAGGGTTAGATGGTTTAGGGGTTAAGTGGACGTTCCATTTTCCATATAATATTGGAGTAACTTGAGTTTTGTTGTTGTTTTTAATGTTAAATAATGCTAATCCGCTTATATTTGAATAAAAACAACGCAATTACACAAAAAATTTCACGATTTAGTGGTTACGAGTAATTGAGCAATAGTCCATGGTATTTAGTGGAAACAGGCGTTTTGGGCTCTCAATCAGCATTTATTAGTGTCACTTTTGTTTTGAAACGGTTTAATTTGAGATAGCTTGAAAGATTAAAATGTGATATCATACAGAAAAAACCTTAGAATTTAGGGGTTAGACAGTTTAGGGGTTAAGTGGCCGTTCCATTTTCCATATAATATTGGAGTAACTTAAGTTTTGTTGTTGTTTCTAATGTTAAATAATGCTAATCCATATATATTTGAATCAGAACAAAGGAATTACACGAAAAGTTTTACAATTTAGGGGTTACGACTAATTGAGCAATAGTCCATGGTATTTAGTTAGCATTTAGTAGTGTCACTATTGTTTTGAAATGGTTTAATTGCAGAAAGGTTGAAAGATTAAAATGTAATGTCATACGGAAAAAACCTTAGAATTTAGGGGTTAGACGGTTTAGGGGTTAAGTGGATGTCCAATTTTCCTTGTAATATAGGCGTAACTTGAACTGTGTTATTGTTTCTAATTTTATATAATGCTAATCCATATATATTTGAATTAAAATAAGGTAATTATAAAAACAAACTTTCCCGATTACGGGCTTATATGTAACTGAATAATAATCCATGGTATTAAGCAGAAACAAGCATTTTGGATTCTCAATTAGTATTTAGTGGTGCCGTTGACTATAATTTATTTTTCCTTAATTCACCCTTATCAGACCATTAGTTTTCCTGAAATACAAATGTTGATGACAATTTTTTAATTAAATTGTAACTTATATAAAAATTATAGAATTTAGGTAGACTTAATTAAATTATGGTCCTATAAAATCATTTATTGTATCACGTGCCTGAGAGCTTCTTCAACCCATGCCAAAATGGCGTGGGATACGTACTTTTAGCACTGGGTCTTGGCCCAGCCCAGCACCATTTCTCGAAGCCAATTTGGCATTTGGGACAACTAGCGAGATGAACGGGCTGCATAGGAATCTTTTCTGCTAATACCGGAAAGACAATTTGAATTATTGATCTTATCGTGGGCTTTATAATCAACGAACCTATCCCAAATTAAACTGTTTCAAAATAATAATGGGACCCTTAAATGCAAATTAAGAACCCAAAATACTTATTTCGACTAAATACCATTGACTATTGCTCATTTACTCGTAACCCCTAAATCGCGCAATATTTTGTATAATAACCTTATTTTGATTCAAATATATAGGGATTTGCACTATTTAACATTAGAAATAACAATAAAACTCTTGTTTCTCCAA
>JXTC01000499.1:200229-222353 GCA_002914845.1 Trema orientale | reverse complement strand
ATCTTGTGTTATTTTTACTATTTCCGCATTACCACCTCACGTAATTAATTGAGAATTAATTATATTCGGTAATACCTGATTAACGGACCTAACAGTTATTAATTAAGTTATACCATAATAACTTAAATTCTTTTTATCCCTACTTCTTGTTATAGACAGAACTCAGACTTATAAGGAGCAAGGCTTGTCCAAATCTTCTCAAAGCATTGATCATGAGTACAAATACTATTTACACAAAATAAAGGAATGAAACAAATTTTAAAAAAAAATTGAGAGCACAGTAGGCCTATTAGCTGTAACACACATTTATGTCGAAATAAAATAACTCCTTATTATCAAATTGTGTGTATAATGCTAGCTATGTGATACAGTGATAGAAATATAGAACATAGGTCCTATTCGAGATCTCCAAAATATACTGAATCATCTTTATGATATTTAAAACCTATGGTCCCTAGCTAATAGGGTTTGTAATATCTTATGATAATCTTGAACACTGACCTATGTATATATTGCCATAGAATGATATAAGTTACTATCATGTGACAAAATGAGGTAACAAAACACTGTATAAGCAACCCAATAATATAGGGCCAACTCAGTTGGCATCTTTAAATAGAATTGAGCTTACCATTCATTTTTATAAAAGACAAATATACACACTGTTGATACTTGATAGAGCTCAGCCACAGGAATTTGCTATATACAATACAGTAATAGAGAGTCTGATAAAGTATTGCTTTTGAAAATTTATATATGGTTAAAGTAACTTTGTTAATATTAGACTTGGCCGGATCCAGCTATAAAATAGTGCATATATATTTTGTGTTCACATAATACATATTATTATGATACAAATTTCAATTCAAAAAGCTCACTTCCAGCTACTTCCTGGAAGATGCAAAATATGCACTTTCCATAATCGTGCTCTTTCATTGGAAGAAATTGTGTTTTGCTGCCACTTTATATGCCCCAGAATTAATAATGCATGTCCTGGTTTTACTTTTCTTCAGAAGCATTTTGCAAAGACCATAATGGTGCCACTTTATATGCTCTTTCCATAATCGTGCTCTTTCCTTGGAAGAACTTGTGTTTTGCTGCCACTTTATATGCCCCAGAATTAATAATGCATGTCCTGGTTTTACTTTTCTTCAGAAGCATTTTGCAAAGACCATAATGGGATTTTTTCAACCAAGTGAATTATCATTGGTGGTGGCCACAGCTTATCAGAAATAGTACTGAGCTAGCGCTAGCTATAGAATTTGATGGCTTTTTCTAGCTAATATTCTTTTCGTGTAGTGTCTTTTGTCTCCCTGAATCTATTGAGAATCTCATGATTATCCCCACCACATCATTTTCGCTTTGATTTCTAGGGTTATTCATGTTTCTCTCTTGTCCTTTTTTGTACTAACACTTATGCGAATAAATTATTCTTTGGGTAGGCAATGTATAGAAAGATAGGTAAAACTTATGAAGAGAGGAGATCATCACCATTTTTATGGCTTGTTTGATAATATTATATGTTTTCAAAAATGAAACAAAAAAATGAATATTTAAAAAAAAGGAGTAAAATGAATGATGGAAAACAAACACTTAAATTGAAAAAGAATTGTACTGCTGATTAAGATGCTCTATAATTCTCTTGACTAGCTACCCTACATTATGTCCTTTGCTTAATTTTATCATCGAAATACATGTAGCACAACTTGTTAAGAATATTTCTATTCAGCGGCTCTGATGTTGGTCATAATTATCCAAACTGGATTAAATCAGGGAAATGTGCTTCGGGCTAATTATAAGGACTAAAAAGACAAATTAATAATACCAGCTCTCACTATTGATCAATTGAGATCCACGTGGAGCCTATACTGATCATCAAGAGTCAAGAAAGTACAGCTTGCATGCATGCCTTGGAAAAATTTAATTCGGATCATATCCACCTCTGCCTTTATGCCTATATATACTATATGTTACGTCTTCTCACTTGACTCGAATCAAATTAAGGAAATGCATCACCTATTTATAGGCACCCATGACTAATAATTGGGCTCCTTATTTGGCATTAATTGACAAGTGAGCACATGTAATGAGATATCCAAAACCTTTGGATCATTCGATACATTTACACATATATAGTTCAGCGTTGATTCTAGACAAGTATTTGTAGTGTGGCGCTGTCTTATGAATGATGTAACTCCATGACCTTTACTTTCATTATAAATTGCACATATACATGTATGTATGGCACAAATTTTTTAACCATCAAACAAAAAAGAAAGTCACGTCAATACCTTTTTGAGCCATTATATATTATTGTTCTCACTTTACGGAAAAAGTTGAGAGCTACAAAAAAGCCTGCTAGAGAGGACGGTAGACAATAGCCTATATATATATATAGATATATTTCATCTCAGGATCTAGTGCGTATTTTACTAATTCTGGCGACATGTTTTGCTAATACTTAATAAGAAAATATGTCCTAGATTAGTAAAACTTGTAACGAGACCGGTCCTCTTGTAAAGGAATTGGTCCAAGAGGATCATATCAAAAGCCTTTCATTTCCGTACACTGTATATCAGAACGGCTTAGAAGATAAGAGTCCAGAATATTCATTGTCTTGAGGATTTTGGCTTTGAATTTAAGACATCTAGTGTGTATATTCGGGGTCAAAACAAAAGGTACAACATTTAGCAAATAATTTGTCCATTCCTCTCGGTCCCACAATATTCGATAGCTTTTGGCATATAAACTCTATGGCACTCTTGTGAAGTATTTCAGATCGGTTCACGAAACACGAACTTTTCAAATTAATTACTAAATAAAATTAAAAAAGCCATGGGATTCTTTAACATGCACGTTAATTTTCGAAGCAAGATCCAAGAAGTTTCGTGAACAAAAGAAAAACGTACGATTGCTTTGCATGTGAACACATTGATGCTAACAATAACAATAATAAAACAAATTAACCCATTTGCAATGTGGGTATATAATAAACGGAGCACACAAAGTTCTCGAATCATCATGTTATACTATTATATATACTAATTATGTTTTTTTTAACGCTTTTTTTAAGTTTATACTAATTGTGCTTTTGGCATATATATATATATATGCATGTATAAAGATTATAAAGGGTGAAGTATAATTACTCTTTCGGAAATAGCGAGATAGAAAAAGTTAAATGATTATTATCACCAAAGAAAAGATTGTCACTACCCAAATCTCGGGCCAGTGATAGAAAGGAAATTTCGCAAGTGGAAATTCAAAAATTATTTTTGAAAAATTTATAAAAATAATTTTTAAAGTAAAATTCCCACAATTTTGTGATCACCATTAGACATAGATTATTAATAAAATTTATTATTAAAATAAACCAAGCATCATCATCAGCAGTCTCACAATCCAGCACAATAATTATACAGATCGAGTCCGTGAAACGGGTCCTTAAGTATTATTACAAGCCAGCTTAAATAAACAGAAATATTTTACATAGTTACCAATTCCCATTAAGGTAACTAGCTCCTCATTACTCTGCTTCTGAGTCTCCAAAATCATACCGAACACTACCTGAGAGGGGAAAAGTAAGGGATGAGCATTCATATGCTCAATAGGAATTCAATTACCTTTTTGGATGGATGGAATTTCTCAAACCTGCATAGTTAGTATCTCTAAATCCATTTATAAATTAAATTTATAAATCACTGATATCCAGAATAATCACATATTTAAAACTAAAACCATAAGCACATTATTGTACATATCATCCATCAACAAGATATAAGAGTGAGCTCTTATCCTCCTATCACGGCTCTGTAATACCTCTGTAGCAGAGATACCCAGTATCCTGACACTGTCCGTAAACATATCAGCAAAAACCTACGCAAGGGCCTAGGTCTCTCACCTAGCACTGCAGTAACTTGCCAGTGATTTAAAATACCGAGATGTAATTATGGAACTCAAGTATGTAATCCTATGGTATGAACAACATGTAACCGTTCATAACAACCATGAATCCAATATTCAAATCATGCTTTAAAAATCCAGCTTGGCATTATTATGGGATTTACTATAAATGAGAAGTATACTGTTGTTTACCCCACATTCACACTATAAAAGTATATATAAAAATCTACACAGTCCAGTCCCAGTATAATCCATCACGTTTCAACAATTTCTCAAAATCGTTATAAAATCACGATTTTTCATAAATAAATTTTAATGCAATTAAAATTCAAAATAAATATAAAACCAAGTAATAGAACCCCTACCTCGATATGGTAGTAATACCAGAATAATGATACTCGTAGAATCCTCCATTGGTCACTCAAGTGTTCGAATAGCAATTTCTGGATCCTGGTAAGTCTACTTGAAAAAGTGACTTTTCCACTAGAGCTCCAAATGGAGAAACGGAGGTCACCACTGAATTCAGAGCACCCAAAAATATTGGGTTAGACATATACCTTGTCAAAAGTATATGACATGGTATACAAAACAGTATAATTTTGTGGCACACAAAACAGTACAATTTTGAGCTATGAAATTCTAATTTTCGTTCCACTTCGAAACATAGTGGTATTTTATATCAAAATTCTTCTCTCGACCTCACTGAGTCCAAATTCGAAATCAGAATTCAGTTTCAAGGTCTCGATCATTAATTAAGCTAAAAAATATAAAAATTACATAAGGGCCACTTTTTTAAATATTTAGAAAAATATCCTCTTTTTTAATTAAATTTTACCACACTTTTGGATACCATTTTTACGTCTACCAACCGTACTTATTCATGATTTTTAACCCTCTTTCACGTCAAATATTTACCTCGGGTAAATTAATTATTTAACTAAGATAATTACGAAAATATCACTTTTTACAAACTTTAGTAAAAATAGCTAAAATAGTGAAAATCTTAATGGAGGTGAGTTAATGGCCAAAAGTGGTCGAAAAATGACGGTGACGACAAGACGAGTCCAATAATACTGGAGGTGAGTCAAACAGAGGTTCGACGGAGCTCCGGTGACCAAAAATCTGATCGGTGGCCTGAATTTTCAACACGGCCGATCTGCGATTTCCGGGGATATTTCACGGCAGAGACGGTAGGCGCTAGTTCGTCAGCGATTAAGGTGGAGCGCGGTGCGACGCGTCTGGCCGATAGAGGTGCGGTGGCGCGGCAACGAGCTTTGGCATGTCTCTCTCTCAGGGACCATTCGTGAAGAAGAACTAAAATCTGAGGTCTTTTTATGCAATTTTTGACACTGTAACACCTTATTTTAAAATTCCAGATATTTTTAATATTTTATTTTGAAAAATTGAAATTACAACAATGCCATTGCTTTGAAAAAGTTTCTTTGCCCCCTACATTTTACCAATTTTACAAAGACTATATAGGGCTATATTTATTAAGGCTGGTTGCCACCCATTATTATTTAATTACAAAATTATTTTTTTTATATAAATAGACTTAAATGGCCTTGTATAACATTGAACACCGAAATCTTATTTTTTACTATACTTTCATAAACACGCTTAATACATATTGAAATTTTGATTCAAATAAAGTAAGATTTTATTGAAATTTATTAATTCTCTTTTGCATTTAGAAGAGCGGGAAGTAGATTGTTTTACATTGAATTTTGTGTTGAAGGCATTTTATTTCTTATTTTGTGCTTATCCCTTCTTTCTAGTTTCCTTCTTTCAAATTAAATCTCTCTCCTTTTTTTAATAGAATAATGAAGCCTTTTTGTTGCATATTTTTTTTAATATAAAAAAGAACTATAAATGACAATAAAAATTCACGATAATATTTTATTCAAATTGTATATGCACTTATAGAAACTGGTCTTTTTTTTTTCGTTTCTTTTATCCTTTCTTTATTTAACTACATGATTATTGTGTATATATAGTTTCATAATGTTATAATCTTTTCTAAAGATAATCGATATAATTTGCTTATACTCCCGTAGTATTCGTTATGCTTATTTTATAATTATTAATTTCCATCAAATGTTTGAGTCTAAAATTGAACTTTTTTCAAAGTTAAAAGAAGGAATACTAATTAAATTTTGATGTGAAATTATTGTTGTACCCCAGTTTAACATAAACAAAATGGAATAAATGTATAGGCCACGAGAATAGGTTTAAAAGTTGAATGCCAAGAGGATATGTTTTAAAATTTGAGAACCAAACTAAGAGTAAAGACTAGGACACAAAAATCTTACACTAAGAATATACATTAGTGATGTGGCATCATTTTTAATCGCATAACTTTAAGTGATGTGGTCCTGCTTTAAAATAAGAAGTGGTTGAAATGTATGCCGTATCATGTTATGTGATTTTTGATGCAAAATTTTGGTATCCTTATCATTACACACCAAACTAAACACATCTTTCTCAATATATAGTTATTTTAGACACCATTAATAAAATGATTAATCTTTGTTATATCTGTATGTATAATATACACAACCGGCCAAAGAT
The DNA here is from genome assembly GCA_002914845.1 of Trema orientale. Classification (NCBI taxonomy): domain Eukaryota; kingdom Viridiplantae; phylum Streptophyta; class Magnoliopsida; order Rosales; family Cannabaceae; genus Trema; species Trema orientale. The sequence goes on along the minus strand of JXTC01000499.1, from coordinate 215,879 downwards.
AATCGATGGCTTTAAAATTTATACAAGAAAACATTCCACGCAAATTGGGAACATACATTAGCTTGTTTCTGAGCAAGAAACACCCATATATATTGAAGTTCTTGAAGTACTATATAATTCATATATGTATATATAGGAACTATTATAACAGGTTTTTTTTTTTTTTTTACTTTATCGATAGATAATTCAATTTTGACTGTTATTTTAGTCTGATTGTTAAAAAATAAAATGGTACCATTTAATTCATATAACTAACTCATAACTCATATTATTTAATTTACAAAGTATCAGCTCGCACAGAGTTAATTTGAATAGAAAAATAACAATAAAACATCATATTCATTATTGTCTTGTATTTGCTGGTAAGCCTAAACGTAAGTATATATAGAAAATAGTTGTAGAGACTCGAGAGACAATCCATCTGAAATTTTCAAAGTCAATTATATATTACTTTGAATGGAATTCTCTTTCGTATTTGTTGATTTTACGTCTCTATGCTTTTCTCCAAGCAATGTAGTTTCGCAAACCTGTAAAAGTTTTATATATAGTCAGGGGAAGAGTAACTTGTACTTATTGCGTTAAAAAATTATTATTACCACAAATATAATACGATCAGTTAAAGGGAAAAAAAAAACACGTACGGGATATTATTTATATTTTCTAACTAGAGTATACTATTAAAATTGGTCATCATCATTATTGTTGACATACATGAGTAGTAGTGTGCGAAACCCAACACTGCAAGTTGTGCTATCGGACAATATAAAAATGCGAATGTAATGTAAACATTTATCGGACAATTAACAATCTCAAACAAACATTTCTGTAACTAATGTAATGTTTCGTACATTATCTTGCATAGTGTTTTATCACTAATGTAACAATATAAAAATGCTAAAATAAATATAAAACCAATCGTGATCATTTAATTTTTCGATAAATCAGATTAATAATTTTTGTCTCTCGTCATTGTCATTATAATAATTTAATAAATATTGTTACGTAAAATTTATTGTCTCTCGTCATTATCATTATAATAATTTTTCAACCAGTCAGAACTTATCATGAAAAACTATAGTGGCTACTTTTTTTTTTTTTTTAATTAAGGAAAAAAATCTATAGTCACTTAAATCATCATCATCGGCGTGGTAATTTGCAGCAATCATCATCATCGGCGTGGTAATTTGCAGCGCTACTATAATAATGCAGCGTATAATGATTTTTGCAACATTAATTCATCACTTAAATTTTGAAGCACCCACGTGTGCAACAACTGATTAACTTTACTTACTTTTTAAGAGAATCCTCATTAGTACCACCATTTTCCACTGGTTCAGTTAAACCTGTATCCAAATTTATTCTAACCACTGGTTTCTTTAGTAGTTGTTCCCCAATTTGCACAAGTTTGTCCAAGTTCTCTTTCGAAGAGACATCAATCGAAGACTCTGTTCCCACCATTTCGTCATCCTGTACACAATTTTAAACATATCACGGTATATTAATCAACGAAATTAATATATAGCAACATATTTATGAACTGCAAGCAACACTCGTTTCGTGGTTATATCATTTTAGAGTCCCCACAGAGCGGGACAGTGGGACATTGTCTAATCACTATTTATAAAAGAGTGGGACAGTGGGACAATGTCTAATCACTATTTATAAAAGAGTTTCAAGATAGTTCGTATCACTTTTTCAACTTCAAATTGCTGAAAAGAGTACCGACAACACTTTTTTTTACTCTGTTAGTATTCATTGTTTGACATGTGAAATATTTAAATTTAGCTAAATATTAAAAATATGAAAAAAGTTAAAGTCCCGTATCAGTAAAATATAGAGAGAAAGGGAGACTTGAGCCCTGTACAAGGAAGTTACCTTCTTAGTTACTAATCAGCTCAATATGTAGCATTTCAAGTATTTTCCTCTTATGAAGAAATTTCTTTTATAATTTTTTTGTATGTTTCCTTTCAAGTATGAGTTCTCTTGTTTTCTTGTGTAAGAGGGATAGTTGTTTAAAGAGAATGATGATTCTTCAAAGAGAGGGAGGGATAGTTATTCAAAGAGAGGAGAAAGGTGTGAAGAGGGAATATTTGTAAGAGTATCTTGTGAGAGAGTGTGTGGGTGTATTGAGGTCACTAGGTAGAAAAGAGAGTGGTTGGGTGTATTAAATTCTTGTGTTGTGGTGATTATTTCTATTCCCTGTTTTTATTTCTCTGTTATTTTGATATTTATAGAAGTGAGATACTGGGAGTGGCAAATCTAGGTCGGTCAGATTCCCAACAAGTGGTATCAGATAATGCAGATTCTTCGATACACTGAAGCTTAGTGGTAGTCTAAGAAATTTTTATGAGAATTTTCTTAGTGATTTTTTCAAGCTTGAAGTGCAGAGCGAGATATCAGAATGCAAGTTTCAACTCTGGTGAGGATTGATGTGGAGAAATTAGATGGGATGATGCAGTCTGGTCTACACAATGATTTGAAGGGCAGAGATTCTGAGAAATCCAATATGAGCGATGAAGGGGGCGAAGATCTGCAAGCGAGAGCTGTAAGTGATCATCTAAATGTCTTGAATGATGTCATTTCTGAATTAGAGAATGCTGTAATCTGGATGAGGTGTGGATAATCTTGGCACCTAAAAGAAATTGTCAAAAAGGTAGAATGAGTTCGGCTAAAAGCTCAAAATCGGATAATGTTGCTAATCCTTATGGCATATCATTGATCTCCAGAGTTGTCATAGAAGAGAATGTGATATAGTGGCGGATTCAGAGTTCAGAAGTTTATACACAGGTATTGGTTTGGCATTGATGCAGGATATATAGTGGATGATATCGATGACTTATGAGCTTCCAAGAAAAGCCAAACGGTCAGAGCTGCACCATAATTTTTAGCAAAGATTTTTTGACATGAGCTAAGGTAAAATTCTTAAAATTCGTCAATTCTAAGTGTATACTCATATGGTGGAGTATAACTATCAGTGAAGACGGTGTTTGTAGTGGAAGCTATGGATATTTTTATTATTTAATCAAGGTAAAGATTGTTAGAATTTGACTAAATATTAAAAATGTGAGAAAAGCTAAAGTCCCACATTAGTAGAAGATGGAGAGGAAGGGAAGCTTGCACCCTATATAAGGAGGCTACCTCCTTAGTTATTAATCACCCCAATATATAGCATTTCAAATATTTTCCTCTTCTGAGGAAATTCCTTTTATAGTCTCTTTGTGTGTTTTCTTTCAAAGAGAAGAAGGGAAGTGTGTGTTCAAAGAAAGGAGAAAGGTGTGACTTAAAAAAGAAGAAGGGAAGTGTGTGTTCAAAGAGAGGAGAGTCTCTTATGAGAGAGAATTTGGGTGTATTGGGTTCATTGGGTAGAAAAGAGGGAAATCTATATAATTGTAGAAATTTTTCATATAGTAGAATTCTTTTCTGAAGACAGTGGTTTATTTTTCTGTTATTCTGATATTCGTAGAAGTGAAATCTTGCAACGATGAATCTGAGTCGGCCAGATTCCCAATAAATACTATGATAAAATATCCCAAATTTTAATAATATAGCAAATCATCAAAAAGTGCACATGTCAATCAGTTAGATAAAATATATATAAAAAAAGTGATCAGGAATGGAAGAGAATATTGCTACTAATCATCTTCATTGAAAATGTAAAGAATGATTAAATTGTAGCTTTCCTTTAACTTCTTGAATCTTCTTGAATTATATAATTAGCTAATTTATCCACACATTCATTTGCATACGAAGGTAACGATCCTCAGAATGGAGGGCATGGAACACAACAGAAATGTGAAAATCAACCATGACTACTGCGCTAGCTTGACTGAAAACATCTGCTAAAGGAACAGAACTATCGTTAATTAGCCAACTCATGCACATTTGGCTGCCATAGGGGCGGTGTACTTCTGCTCTATCTTTGCCGAGCCGCCACATCCGATTGAAATCACTAGAAAGCGGCAATAGTCCATTGGCTTGATTGGGAAGAAGTTTGGATTTATGTTGAAGATTTGTTTAGTCACTTGGCTTATCGCAACTAATACCTAATCATGTTTTCACAATGTTAAAAGGAAATCAATGTAATTATATATAAATTCTATTATGTTTGAATAGATTATAAATTATCAATTATTAAATTAAGTGTACTGGATTATTAGCCGCAACCCACCGTCAATAAGATCAAATTCTCGAAGATTTCCTTTAATGTCTTGGTTAATGAAGTAGTAGGCAGGAAAGAAAAATAGAGCCACCGAAGTGCTAATACAAATGTCGGAAATCTTAACATCTAAGTTAAGCTTTCCGACATAGATTGGCTCAGCTTATAGGCTGCAGTTGAACTTGAGGGTTTAGTTTCAATTCCAAGTTGGTGTCTTGTTCAACTCAGAATTTCAAGTCATAAGTAAGCTTAATCAAAAACCTTCGTTCAGAAAATTTTCAATTGTTGATCATGAGAAGCTCTTTGTTTTTTGTAACTGAAGATATTTATTGCTTGTTTATATTAGCTTCCTTTTATGCTAATGAGTTTACTTAATCTATCTAACTTTTACGCCAGTTTTATATAATGGGATGGAAGAATTTTAAGTAGTCATGTGATTATGAGGTAAACTGGAAGACCATTTAAATGAAATCAAGCCATAGAAGAAGAACTCATAAAACATATGACTGTCAATTAAGTAGCAAGAGGTAACAATTTGTTATATATGTTATTACATTGTAACTTTAAAATTTTCAGATTCTATTATTAAACTCTATTTTTTTTTTCATACTCTATCTGTTATTGGGAACTATAAAAGATACGAACTCACAAATATATTGATATCAAAAGAATTAAATAAAACAAACATGAGCTGACAAATTTTTGGTTTGGATCAGTTTATTGTTTTGATTAAATTATTCTGGTGCTGAAATTATTACTTAACTATGAATATTTATGGTTTCGTTTTGATGTATTTATGGATAAGCTCAATATCTTTTTATGCTATCGCTTGATACTGGGAATATGTCGTTTGGTTATTCAGCTACATTTATGGCATATGGGAGAATTGAGGTAAACTTACTCAGAACTTTTGTTGCTGTTCGTAGCTCTTTTATTTATTGGGACCCAACTACTGGAGTAAAACTGATTAGTAGAAAAAGTGGTTTGGAATATCTTTAAATTAGTGAATTCATGCTAAAGTTATTTGATATGATGTTTCTAATATATAATAGTCTCTGTTATAATTTTAGACTTTTTAGATTTATTTTCAGATTATAAGGAAACTAAATATGAAAAATAATAATAATGAAGAGAGTGTTTATTGAATATACTTATTAATTTGTGATATTGTGGCTTGTTATACAACCTCATCTAGCAATGAAGTCTTCCAAAGATGCTAAAAAGAATAGGAAACTATGGCTGACCTGAATAGGAATTCCTAATTTGTAGTTTCTCACTCTCTTCAAGTTTGTGCCTGTAACTTTTTTTTCTCTTTTTTTATTTTAGTAATTCTTAACTTACATCAGCTCATTGGTATGTTGAACTAAATATGTCAGTTATGCTACACGTGGTTCAGTCAAAATCGCTTGTGAGCATTTCATACACGTGGTTCAGTCATGGAACCTTTTGATCTATGTTCTTAATATTATTTGTTTATTTTGAATGTCTTCATAACATCTAGCTTTCTAAATTCTCAAGCATGTATGAAATCTTGCTTATCATCTTCCTGTAAACCAATAAAACAAGCAATCAACAGGATTTTAACATTACAATAATAACACCAAAGGGAAAAAAAAGACTTGTAGATGCTTAAGCAATATCTTTACAAAATCTATGGATTTCATTTTTGAAAAATTAAACAGAAGATGAAATGTTACTTAGAAAGTTCCAACTACATTGAAAAAATTTATCTAAAAATACACGCTTGAAATTCTAAGACAAGACATTTAAATTATTGTAAACAATTCAAAGGAGGAGATTTCCATTAATAATCGTTAAAAACATCATGCACATAGTGGTAAGATTCATGAGAGAACCTTGAAAAAGAGATAAAGTGCCACCTGCATAAAGACAACATGATTCAATCAAAATATGACTCATAAGACTATGGACAAAAGAAAGTATATATAAAAAGTGAAAATTGTAGCCCACCAACACTAGCTCAAATTCCATAATCACCTATGCTGGCTTACTATCATCATCATAGCTAAAGAAAACAAATAAACTTCAAGCCCCCAGTTTCTGGAAACGTCCATGGATATGGAACCAAAGAGAATGATTATCAAAAGAAGATGTTGTAAAAGTGTTCGTGACTCAAGAGAAATTTTTCCAGAATTGATACAAAACGTCAACTACCGATTGACTAAAAACTGAAAATTAATACTACCCATTACTAAATACCAAACAAAATGAAACCCAGCTCATCAAAAAAATTAGGGATTCAACAAGGATCAAAGGCATACACACAAGCCTAATTAATAATCTAAACTGCATTCGTTCAAAGGAAGAGAATGCTAAATTTTTTCTATCTTTTTTTTAAAAAATAAAATAAAATAAAATTCATTTATGTTACCTGTCAAAAGTAGCTAGGTTGATCAATATTGGAAATACATCTTGAGGAAAATAGATTTAAACATCGGGATAGAAAGAGTTCATCCGCGGCGATAGGAGAGGATCTTCTAGCACAGCAATTTCACGGAAGCGGACTCGAAAGCATGAGGGAATATGTGTGTCGAGAAGAGGGGATGGGCATCGAGCAGATATTGTTTACAGGTTTTTCTTTTCTTTACCAATTTTTTTATTTTGAAAAAAATACCAAATAATGCTTATCAAAAAGGGGGAAAAAATAATTGAAATGGACAAATAAATAAATATCTTGTGCCAATTGACCGTTCTTTGACCATTTAAAAAGTTACGCCTCGTTATCAATCTGCTAAAATGGATAGACCATTCAAGCAAATTTCCCATTTTAAATATGCTTCTTCCTGCATCTAGTTCCTCTACCAAAGAAGCACGGGCTGCCTGGTCCAATTCCTTTTTGGAATTTTCAATGTTAGCTTTTTATACCTCGTTGGTTAAAAACCCTGAGAATTGTGATCAGCTCAAGTAGGACTGGAGGACAAGAATTCGGTTTGTCAATTGTGCAACGCTTGCTAGATCCATTAGAAGAAACCCTGAGGTTAGAATTCTGATTAATATTACTGGATAGGACTTTAGCTAGGAGATGCTTATGAAGCGGAGGCGTTTCTAAGTGCAAACCTAGGAGTTGCATGTGACGCGAAGAGACTAGAAGACGAAACCACAATAGTCGTTGTTGTATTAAAAAAAGCTTCTTGTTCAACATCAACAAGAACTGTGCTGTCTACCACATCATTAGGGCTAGGGTTTAGGGTTAGATGTAGCTACAGATGCATGAATTTCCTTTTTTTTTTTTTTTTTAATTCGAAGGCTATAGTGTGAAAAGCACGTTGCAATGAGACCTTAGTTTGGCACTTAGGTTTATAATGTTGTCTCACCCGAGATCAATCTCGGTTAGGCAAGAAGACTATTTGTCATGGGCCTTTTCCACACATTTCTTATTCACCAAACGACAGTGAGAAGAAAGATTTCCAGTGCAAAAATAACAGGCTAAAGATAAGATATCCTCAATAAAATACCAGAATATGAGTAATTCTAAAGTTTAAGTAATAAAATAAGATTTCTTCAGGCACCAAAATAGTGAAGAGTAAATTATCAAAAAAATAGTGAAGAGTCTTTATTATATATCTGACTGTAAATATAGCCGGCCAAAGAAAATCAATAGCTTTCAAATTTAATCATATATCTGTCCGAAACAATCAGATACAAAGAAAATACAATAACATTGAACACAAGTGTAACATTAATTAGCTAGTTTCTGTGCACCAAAAAACACTAATTGAAGTTGATATCTTGACACAGCACATTGATTATTGGGTTGCATAGCTGGTAAACCAAAACATAAGTGCAGAAAATAGTTGTAGTTGTCGAGACCATCGACGCAATACAGCTAAAGGCTAAGAATAATTATTCTCAAAGGAATTAATTTTTCGTACTTGCTGATTTTTCATCCCTATGCCTTTTCTCCAGGGAAAGTAGTTTTGCAAACCTGTAAGTATTATAGTCAGGAAGATTATTAATGTTCGTTAGTACTAATTAGCTAATAAAAACAAGAATTTTATGACTACTTTCAACAACTTAACTATCATATAAAAGGCATTTACGTACACAGAATATAGTTCTCTTCATTATTACTATTACTAAAATGACTAGAGTATACTATTAAAATTATTCATATATCCTGACTATTATTATAACATATATACGGGTAGTGTATGTGAATGATCGACGACAAGTAGTAAGTAGACTCCAAATTAATCTCAAGATTTGTGTGATTCATATACGATTTCGAGGAAAATGCTAACATGGACACAAGACTCTAATTTTTCAACCAATCAGAAATTATCATGAAAAATGACAATAGAAAACGATAGATATGTATTTACCCATCGTGATCATCCTTATTTACTAATTTCTCGAGTAACATTAAGAAATTATAATGAAAAGTTGTATTCATACCAACTGATTAATCAGTTAGAATCAGTCATGATTATCACCATGATTTCTTTTTTCCCAACTATTATATAAAGAGTGATGATATTGTGCACCTTATGGTGCCTTATAATTAAATATTATGTGGGACCCAATTTATTAATTATAATCAATTAATAACAGAATGAAAAATCATATGGTGTTGGGTACCAATAATGCATATGATTGAAAAATGCTAAATTAACTTTGTTTTCTACACTTTTATTTCAACACTTGACATGCGGATTTCAAAGCTTTATAGTATTATAGTACAAAATTTGAATGGTGCTCAGCACCACATAATGTATCAGTCTGTCACTGACTAATTATAATTACAATTTAAGTGGGACTCATGTGGGATCCAGTTTATTAATTAGAATCATCATTAACAAACAGACATGTCATTATAGTATTGGGCAATATTGATGCCTCATTGTATTGCTCATAAAATTTTTTTAGTAGAGTACACATGCCAAGCAATAAGGCTAAAGGGTAGAAAAGTGAGTGGTGCTCACACTCCTGATTATCACAACATTTTTGATGACTTAATTTTGATGCATGCATGTGCAATTTGATTAAATTTACATACCTTTTAAGAGCATCCTCATTAGTGCCACCATTTTCGACTGGTTCTGTTAAACCGGTGTCTAAATTTACTCTAGCCACTGGTTTCTTCAGTAGTTCTTCCCCAGTTTGCACAAGTTTGTCCATGTTCTCTTTTGTGGAAACATCAACCGAAGACTCTGTTCCCGCCAACTCGTCATCCTATATGATATAATTCCAGAGATTCAATGATATATTAATTATAACCAAAATAATGTAGCAAGAAATTAACTACGAAACGATATATTAATTAGCATTCTTTTCTGGTTGATTACTTTAGAGTCCCACGTTGGTCTGACAGTTGGAGATTGGTCCCCTAAGCCAATATTTATAAAAGGTTTCAAGATGGCTGATATTTCTTTTGGAGCTTTGAAATAATTGTTTAGCAGTATTTTCTTTAAAAATGTGAAGTGGTTCGCAGTCTTCGCCAGCTCCTTAAAAACTTATACATGAATAGTTGAAAAAATATATGTTAGAAATTGAGAAACTCACTTGTGTATGAGTGAGTATACAAGTGAAGGGTGAAGGTACTCTTTCGCGTGATAACATAGTTGAGTTGCTTCTCTTTGCTGGTACTATTAAAAATAAAATAAAGCACACTCACTTGTATACGTAGGTAACGATCCTCAGAATGAAGGGCTTGGAAGACCACAGAAATGTGAAAGTCAACCATGTCTGCACTAGCTTGATTGAAGACATCCACTAGAGGAACAGAGCCATCGTGAATTAGCCAACTCATGATGCCCCATTTGGCTGCCATTGGTGCAGTGTATTTTCGCTCCATCTTTGCCGAGCCACATCCGATTGAAATCACTAGAAAGCGCCCATAGTCCATTGGCTTGATTGGGAAGAAGTCCGGATTTTTGTTGTAGATTTGTTTAGTCACTTGGCTTATCGCAACTAATGCCTGATGAAGTTTATCATATTAATTTTAAAAATTTAGACTAAATATACAATAGGGAACAAAAGATCTGAGGTGGAGCCAAAGGCCGGCAGCTGCGGGCCATGGCTTCTAAAATTTTTTCATGTTGTCCACTTAATTATTGATCCGTACAAATTTTTTAATTTTCCCTGTATTCGACCCCTTAATTTTTATTTTTATTTTTTAATTTTCATTTGCCATCTAACATAGGAACTTGTATATTTGAATTTGTATCTAATAAAATTTTTTCTAGTTTTGCCTCTATTAATTTTTTTTTAATTTTTAATTTGGTCTTCTACTATAATATGTAAATTGTTACATTTTTATCCTAACTCAAGAGCCTTTTAATTTTAACTTTCATTTTCTATTCAATTTTCAAAATAAAAATTGACAGTAAACAAAGAGTGAATCAGAAAGACATTCTTTTATTCCCAAGTGAAGACCAAAAATAAGATTCTTTAAATAAACAATATAAGATGTATCTCATTCAGATAAAATGACAACGAGGGTGTTCTATAATGCTTTTAAAAGATAAAAATTCGATGTCGAGAGCAAATATATTACATTTTATTATCCTTTGAAAATTTTACTATTATAAAATTTTAGATTTTTTGTATTATTATTGTAATATTAAAATATGCCTTTTCACTCACTGAGAAAAAATTCTGCTCCGCCACCGACAAAGATAATAACTAACACCAATGAAGGTCACTATCAATTCTAATATATTATTTTATTAGAGTATAAACTATTAATTATTAAATTAATTTTACCGGATTGTTAGCAGCAACACCACCATCAATAAGATCAAATTCTCGAATATTTCCGTTAATATCTAGGTTCGTAAAGTAGTGGGCAGGAAGGTAAGTTGGAGCCGCCGAAGTGCTAATACATATGTCCGAAAGCTTAACATCTAAGTTGGGTGAATTCTTTATCTGCATATGAAGTTAAAATTTGTTACGAATGTCCAGCAGAAAATTTTTTTTAAAAAAAAATCCTTACATAAAATTAAGGCTATTCATGTTGAATAAGTAATTAGCATTCAAAATATGGAAGCTGAACGTCCTTCAATCAATTTAACTTTAGACAAAACAATTAGTCATTCAAACTAGAAGATAATATATATAAATCTGACTTAAAGATGTGAGAAAATACATATTAAATCTAATCTGGACACACGGAAGAGGTTTTAGGCGATATTTATGTGCAATACAATTTCTTGGAAGCAACAACCAAAATTTAGGAATGCTGGTTGACAAATTCAAATCGATAAAAATCAATTAATATATAGATCAGCTTGCAGCGGCATACATACCTAGCTATAGTTGAAAACCACTTAATTATTATTATTTTCAATCTTTGTCATTTCATTTAAAATTCTAATATAATATGTCATTCAAAATTGATTAGACACGAAATTATAAGATTCTAAAATTGAACAATCGGATATGAATTCCTCTAATTTCAAGAAATCAAGGAGAAGCTTTACAGTCAACATAATATATAGTTAATCAGTGAAATCATGCATTGGAATACGTTTCTTACTATAACATAAATTAACACGATATTTCATCCCAATGTTAAGTTTTCTAGACAATTAATTAGTATCTTACCGTCGAAAATATATATGGTAATAAAAAAAGGGCATGAGATCACAATAGTATTATATTGAAGTACATCTAATTTAATTTCTTAGTGAAAATTTAACATTTGATCATTAATTACTACTGATATATTTTGTGAGAATAAATATTATCCTTAGGTAGCTAGATTCAATATACAATATATATATATATATATATATATATGGGCACTAATAGCTTTTTTTTTTTTTTATCTATGCATAAGTATCAATTTGGTCAATGAAAATTTTTCATGCACATTTTTTTATTATAAAAAATAAGAGAGATAAATAGCATTAATAATGCACGTCTTTTCATGCACTTCATTATAGTCACTGGATCACCATTAGATGATGATCTAACGGCTAAAAAAAAAATACCTACACATAGGTAAAAGAAAAAAATACTTACTGAATTGGCAACCTATATATATATATTATCGACAAAGAGAAAAAGACCTCGTAGGATGAGAAAATTGTTGGTTGCAGCCGCTTAATATCAAAGGTAGGAATTACAACGTTAGTTATGGTGTCATGCAAGCGTTTTTCCCCGAGAATGTCTCTCAACAGCCCATGAAGGTACTTTCCATCGTACTTGGGTCCCGCTAAATTTCCCACCAAGGTTCTCGTCCACTTAAACAGTCCACTGCATTCAGAATAATTTAATTAATTCAAGCAGCAATTAAGTATATATTGTTATTACTCATCTCATGATCAATATTAATGGACATAACAAATTGTTTCTTTTAATTAATTTTGTAGATAAAAGTATTTAGTTATAAGTAGTAATGAAAGATTAACTAACGAGTGTATACCTACCTCTTTTGTGGGAAAATTTTTGGGGAGTGCTCCAGATAGAAGGGCTTAATATCCTTGGCGGCATAAAGAGGACGCTTATTCTCGTTTGGTGCAGCCAACATGGTGGCTATTAGACCGCCGGTACTCGTTCCGGCGATCACATCAAAGTAATCTGCAAGTCTTGCCTCCTCACCATCCAACTCCTGTCCACCAAAGATCAATATATGTAACAAAAATATATATATTTATATTATGTATAAAACTATACATGTGTTATAATTAATTAGAAAAGAAACCTGAAGTTGTGATTCGAGGACAGCAAGAATAACAGAAGGGACGAGGCCCCTAACTCCGCCGCCATCGATGCTGAGAATGGTGATCATGTTCCCATATGCTGGGGGCTGCTGCACTACGGGCAGGGTAGACGACGTTGTTGATGTTTCTGCCATATACTTTCACAAGTAGATGTGTAATATATATTGGAGCAAAAGAGTTTTCAAGTTTTAGAAGAGGATATCATGTGTACATGTAACAAACCAAGATGTATGATAATCAGGTTCTGTAACAACGAAGTTATAATTGGAATTAATCAAATAGGATTAAATATCCTTAGCCTTAGAATGTACGTGTAATGGATACATATATAGTATATTTATAGAGCCATGAGTGAAGATTCCTTTTACTTGACCATTTTTTCCCCCAAAAAAAAAAAAAAACATAAATAAAACGGTGGGAAAAGACAATAAAAAGTTCGGTAAATTTTGAACATGTCCGTGCTATGGTGATCGGAGTGGTTGCACGATAAAGAGCGCGGTCCCTATGCGATACTTTATATCATAACCATATGCTGCGGGGCAGAGCCAAAAATTTAATTGAAAAATCAAATGTGTTTCAATTGTAGAATGTGTTTAATTCAAAACTTGAAGGGTATACTTAAAATTTTACAAATTAAGAGGGACAAAGACTTAATTTAGAGGAAACAAAGACTAATATTTGAAAAACTTAAAGATGCTATTTACAAAAAAATAAAAAATAAAAAAAATCGAGAGGGCAAATATCCCTCAGGCCCATGTGGCTCCGACTCTGAATATGGATTTATGTCATCTTAATATTTCATATGGTTGATCCATCATGTGAAAAACATATTTAAAGCACAAAGAAATTTCTATAACCTAATGACAAATATTGCAAGGGTGTAGTTATATTCCTATAATTATTTATTGTGCTCATAGCTAAGATTTTTCTGTATATTTATGTAGGAACGAAACTTAAGTTAGATTAATTGATGATTGTCACAGTTAGCCTACTCCCATGAAAATTGCGTGACAAAGCACACATCAACGCCCTTGACAAATTTTTATTAAGTCCTTATCTTTTCTAAATTATCTTTGACATATTCATCAGGTCCTATTGTTTTAAGTTCGGGTACCGTAAGAGGGAGTACAACGTGAAGAACTCAAACTGTTCTTTTCTTTTCTATTTTTTCTATTTCCATTTTTTATTTTTTATTTTTATTTTTTTGGATAAGATGATAAGTTTCTCACATACTCTTGAAGTTGCATTGGAGCTTGCTGTTGATAAAAGTGGCATCGAAAAAACGCTTTAAGACTTATTCAAAATCAAACTCTTGGAATCAACTTGCTATTTTTTATTTTCTAAATAAAAGGAATCAACTAGCTATTTATAAATTTTTTTTATTTTTTTAGAAAAGTGGGGCTTAACTAATGACCACCACTTACTACAAATTTAAAGAAAAATAACACACATACACTCTACTAAGGCTTGAACCCCTGACCCCCTAAACTCACACACACACATCCCTCAAGCTTTGGACCAACTGAGCTAGCCCCAGTTGGCTAACTAGTGATAACTCTATGAAAATAGAGTTATCTTGTGTGTTTTTAGTCTTAGTTTAGTTGCTTTAAAAGAATAAATTGTGTAGTCTAGGTGCCTTTCTTTACTTTATTTTAGTTTTTAGTATTTCTGATGTTTAAAATCTAAATTAGTTAATATCCATCTCATTTACTTTCATTTTTATTAGAATTGCTGAAATTCAGTCCTAAACTTTGCAGAGATTAAATGGTGATATATTAGAAGGGAAGCTGAATTTAGGTGAAAGCTGGAAGAAACTTTGCTGCAACAATGTGCCGGAGCAATACTGAGCAGCAGAACCAATTTTCCAGCTGGCATCTATTTCGTCCAGCTAGCCTCTACTTCATACAGCTGGTGCTGACAGCTAATAGTGAGTACCAGCTAAGGGAAAATGGAGCAAAGTGGTCCTCACTCCTCTATTAGGCTGACATGTGTACTAGGGTACCTCACTTACCCTAATATAAAAGGAAAAGAGTACCAGCTAAGGAAAAATGGAGGAGGGTGGTGGCGGCTGAGCGAGAGCAGAATACGGAAAAGGAAAGAAACAGAGAGAGGAAACAGTACAGAGAAGAAAGGACGAAGGAGGAGGCGTACTAGCAGCTGCAAGGAGCTAAACCTCCATCATCCAGCTAGCATTTTCATACTTCTTTTAGTCTTCTTTGTATTTAATTCCTTTTTCTTTTCTTGAGCTTTCTGTAATCAATAGAATACTTTAGGATGCTGATTTTTATATTTCAAACTATGAGCTAAGCTTTCTTAGCTGGGATTATGATGAATCTGAGGTTGTAATGATGGATTAAAGTTGTTTTCAATGTTTATGGTATTTTTACTCTAGTTTGTTCAAGTGAGCTTCATTACTACTTCCTTTTATTGCTTGGCCATCAATATCAGGATACACAAATTAGGATTAATTCTGGAAAGGTTAATCTTAGTTGGATTTAGCTTGAATGATGCATGATTCAATCATCTCTTTAGTAGATCTTTGAATTAGTAATGGTATAGGAATATATTGTTACCATGCAAACCCATTGAGAATTGATACTATAAATGATGTTTTGAGAACTGGGTTAGCATAGGAATATGTTAAATCTGGTTGAAAGAACTTTAAACATATTGAATTCGGAAGATTAATATGTGCAGAATGAATTTTCGGTTACTGGAGTGATTTTTGCCGTAGGCGTTGCTGCAGCAACTCAACCCAGATTTACAACCAAGGAGGATTCAATAATCCCAGCTTATCCACACCACTG
>JXTC01000499.1:102965-185815 GCA_002914845.1 Trema orientale | reverse complement strand
GCATTAGTGGAAAAAATTGATTTTAGACAAAATTTTTACAAATTTAACATATATCAAAAGCATCGAAATTACGTCGAAATATTGTCGAACTTCATTGAAATAGGTCGAAATTCATCGAAACAGGTCGAAACATGATCGAAATTTCCATAGTCCTCATTTCGACAACATTTCGATGGTCATCGAAAGATCATACAG
Organism: Trema orientale; assembly: GCA_002914845.1. Taxonomy (NCBI): domain Eukaryota; kingdom Viridiplantae; phylum Streptophyta; class Magnoliopsida; order Rosales; family Cannabaceae; genus Trema; species Trema orientale. The sequence goes on along the minus strand of JXTC01000499.1, from coordinate 185,620 downwards.
AAACTCTAAACTAGCCAGGAGGTCGAAATTTTCCATCGAAAATAATCGAAACAGGTCGAAATTAATCGAAATCGGTCGAAAAATGATCGAAATTTCGATAGTCCTCATTTCGACAATATTTCGATGGTCATCGAAAATTCCTACAGAAACTCTAAACTAGCCAGGAGGTCGAAATTATCCATCGAAAATCATCGAAAACCATGTCACGTCGAAATATAATCGAAAAGTAGTCGAAACCTGTCGAAAAAATATTAACCACTATCTACTACAAAAAGGACATCGAAATGTCATCAAAAAATAGTCGAAATATCATGGAAACTTCGTCCCAGGCAATCGAAAAACCATCGAAATATCATCGAAAGTACGTCCAATTTCAGGCATTTTTCCGTGACCATTTTCAGCCATACTCTTCGAAATATAATCGAACTTTTAACGAAATATGCCGAAATGTAATCGAAATGAACTCGAAAATTACGTCATACAAAAGTCCTGAATTCAAAAACCCTCAAATCATATTTTGCTTACCTTCTTTTCGGGACTCATTTTTCTCAACAGTGAAAAATAGGCACGACGGATTTTCGCCTTCCTCGCTTTCCGGTACGACGGGTTCTTGGCTCTTCAGACGACGAGCGACGACGGGTCTTCACACGGCAGCAGTGACGGCGATTGGGCAGAGAGAGAAATGAGAAGAGTTTCGGAGGGAACTATAACTGACGAAAGTGAGGCATATTTTCTCTTAGGTATTAGTAAGGGTATTTTCGTCCGCGCACATATTTTTTAAATATTTTTTAACTTGAGCATATGGGCCAAAATAGGGGTATTATGATGCATATTTGGCCTAATTTCTCATTAGTTTTATGATATACGTGATGTAAAAACCATGTTTTCAATTAAGGGTAAAATGAAAGTGGAATTTTGCCTAAATTTGGGTTAAGATAAAATTGAGTTATATTGAATTACGGGTTAAATGAAAAGGTTTAATGAAACCTTGGGTCAAATTGAATTATTTTTAAGGATTTAGATTAAGAAAAAATGTCGAATTGTGGGCTAGATAAGGATTTTCAGAACTAAAGGCCTAGTTATAGGCTGCCACTTGGCAAAAGGGCCCAAATACTATTTTCTCTTCTCTCTTTCTTCCTATTCTCTCTAGCCCGACACCTAAACCCCACGAACCCACCCTCTTCTGTGTTCGACCCGACCACTTTTGACCACCCTCAGGCTAAGCTGCGACCACATAATGCCAGCCCATCCCCAAAATCCCTGATTGCCAGAGCTGCTTCGTTGGAAAAGGTCCAGATTGTCGACGACAGATAAAAAGTGCAAAAACTTCTTGGAGCCACCGCACTACCGTTCGGCCACTAAAGACGTCGAGACTGGTCTCTTTCAACTAGTCTCGTTGCCAACTTTTATTTAGTACCTATCTTATCTCTTAACTTGACTCCGTTGAAAATTTAGTTGGCTACATAGGTTATTTTGATGCCAAATTTGAGTTTAGTAAGGTCAAGAAACAAGTATTGATGTTGATATGTTTTGTAGTTGGCACAAATTTTGATACGCCGAGGCTCAAGAATTTTCTCTTTCTGTATGTCGAGGGTTAGATTTTGCACCAGACCCGAATTAAACAAGTTATTTTTGGTGCTATGCTCGTGATCTCAGAATCAGTATTTGAGGCTCTAGTAAGAAAGTCACTCCTCATAGTAAGCAATCTGATGCTCCGAATATATCGCTCCCCGACCCACTGAACGACTGTTCCTCGATATCATGAGCACTCGATAACTTCATGTAGCTATCACGATGAGGAAAGAGATTCAATTACCTTGTTTTTATACCATTTTACATAAAATTTGATTATGTTGAGATATTTTGGAAAATGTGAATTTATATTGTTTTGATCATTGTTTAATGGTAATGTGGACTTGGTTAATATACTATGAGATGCTCTGAATCTTGAATATTCTTTTTGTATAAATTTGAATTTTGTGATTGATCAAAATATAATCGTTATATTGCCGGTTTTTCGAGAGTGTAAAAATGGTTTTATATAAAAACTAGGTCATATTTTAGATTAGTCAACTACTGCATAGTTGTTTTGAGTGTAATTCCTATTACACATACTATAGGATCACACATGAGGTCATTTAAGGCATCACGATTCACTTAGTGGTTAAGCTCTACCATTAGTGTGAAGTTCACAAATCTATATGGGACTCTTTAGTTGGGAAACTACTACCTTACCATTGATATAAAGTCCATAAACCCAGGTAGAAGTCTTACACACATTACCATGTATAGTTTGAGTTCAAAGTACTTAATTCAAATACTAGAGCAAGTTACTATGGATTGTGATGAGAGGATGTGAGCTCATGATACTTGAGTTGGTTTATGATATGTGCAAATTTTAATGATTTTCATATTGTACTTTCCTATGTGGAAAATTCCGAATTTGGTTTATACAAATAGTTTGATAAATATTTTTCAGTGCAATTAACCACTGAGGGATCGACTTAATTTCATGAAGAAAATGGGTCCAAAAAAGGTAATTGAATTTCTTATTGCGCATTTTGTGCTCACACCCGTCTTTCCCTTCTCATCAACTGGCGTTGAGGGACATAATTTTATGAAGAAAATGATTTCGAAAAAGGTAACTGAATTTCTTATTGTGCATTTCGTGCTCACACCCATCTTTCCCTTCTCATCAACTGGCGTTTAGTGTGATCCTGGAGATTAATAACAGTTTAGGAGGTGTTCAGTTAGTAGTATCGATTTCTTGATAATACTTGGAGACTTGAATCAAGATTAGTGTTTATTATTTGTTTTGGATTTATTAAAACTTGTTTATTATCTGTTCTGTAAACTCTAAATGCCATATATTAATGCGTGGTACTTATGTGTGGATGATAATGATACATGGACTTGTGTTGGACTTTGGTTTTCAAATTATTATTCGATCTATATTTAATGGTGATTACGAAATAATAGAGTGGTTCACTAGTTGGAATTTCTATACTTTTAAAAATGGAATTGTATTATCACTTTGAAACCTTTTGGATATTTTTACAACTAAATTAAAAATTTCTAAATTAAGTGAAATTCTTTTTCTGCCACTAATCCGGAGTTCAGATCGTGACATGTAGTTAACTAAATTGCTAGGAAAAAATGACAATAAACTGAATGCATTAAATAATAATTGACCAAACTTTGAATAACAAATATAAAAGTTTTGAACCAATGGGCTATAGCATATGTTTGTTTTTTTTTTTTTTTTTTTAAATAATCAAACGAAAATTTCAGATATACACATTTAGGCGGAATCATATTAAATAACATTAAGAAAGGATAAGATCTGACTCGTTGGATTATCCTGGTAGTAAAGGTCTGCTAACTACTGTCTCATTAACTAATTTGACATATATGCATATATGTACATGTGAATTTTACTTTTATTTACATTTTATATATTTAAAATCTCCTATGCATGCAGTTGGATGCATTAACAGTGGTTCAAACTCTCATTAATGTTTGGTCGTCTGTCATTTAGTGTTGGATAAGTTACTATTGAATGTATTTTGATTTTTTTTTCCCTTTTTTTTTTCTGTTTTCTTTCAACTGATTCTTTCGTAGTGACAATTACGTACATATATAGCACGCAGTTCATGTGTGGCAGTACAATATTTACTCCACAAGTCAAACAAGTTTTCAATTAAACTTCTGATCATCTTTAACTCGTTAAAGATATATATTAAATCTTGTCAAACAATCACTCTAGCACTAATATAGATAGTTGATAAATTGTCAATTTAATCATTAATTAAACGAGATTAAGAATTTTCTTTAAACAAAAAAAAAAGAAAGGAAAAAAAAAAGAGAAACTAATTATAATATTACAATTCGTAAAGAAAAAAAAAAGAGAAACTAATTATAATATTACAATGTGTAATTCGTGCATGTATATAAAAAAAGCAGAGGAAGAATTATATCTATCTTAAAGGAATTCGTGATTCTCGGATGAACTAAGGTTAACTACATCTTTCCCTTACTTCATCGACAATGACCGGTCTCCAGAGTCCAATATCTTCCTTTGGTGTATTATTAATCTAAATTCGAGTTTCCAACCCGCGAGTCACTATATCATTATAATTTATATATATTTTGATTAGTTAATGAAGAAAATGAGAACAAGTAAACATAAATAACATTTTATGACCACTTGACTGTATTATATATATATATATATATGGGCTAGCTAGCGCTAGCTTTCTTTGACAAGGACGATCAACGACCTTGGATCTAATATAGTGCTCATACATATCTATCATGACGTATGTATAATTATCGATTTGAAGAAATTTATTTTAGTTTAACTCAAAGCACGGCACCTTTGTTAAAGTCGATCGATGTTTTTATGTATTTATTTTGCATCGACCAATAACGTTTCCCGACCTACTTTTGGCCAGGTATCGGTCAATTTCGTTAGCGATTTGAAATTGTTGATAATCTTTCTTTATCAACTATTATTGTCAGGAAACAATTTCTTGAAGATAATATATATATATATATATTATTTCACGAAGTGGGTTGGCTCAAGTGTTAAGAACACCCATTATTTGAGATCTCAGTTCTAGGTTCGAGTCACATCGGGAGTAGGCGTAAAAACTTATTATCCCTAATAGGGTGGAAATTGAGAATTGGGTAACAGTAGGTATTTTAAAGTAGAATCAAAATATTTCTCTCAAAAAGAAAACTAGAACCGTACAATATTTAAAGCATGAGCGATATCTGTTATTCAATCTGTATCGTTTAAAAACGCAAGAGCAGTTGATACAAAATTTATTCGTGACATAATCGATGTATTCTAAAGCTGATATGTGAAATATATGTAATTGACTAAAATTAGACGGTGATAAATACATGTACAAAGTTTTTTATTTTTTACTTTTTAAATGAAAGAGGTAGCATCAAGAGTATAAGAATTCCAATTAGGCTGGCGTCCGACCCGTATGTGTGAAATCGACAAAGCTGCTTGGCATTTTAATGGATTTCCATTCAAATGCATGCCAGGCAGCTTCTAGCTTGTCCACCAATTTCGCACACACCCCTCAATGCTCTGTGCCGCTTGGCGCTCCACGTGAAGCATGCTGCTTGATTCCGTGGGGATAGGTGATTCGTCGGGTACCTATGCTTGGTTGGGCTTCCGTTCGGCCTGGGCCATGTCAAGATGGACTTCTTTCAAAAATCTAGGCCCAAAGTTAAAAAACTTTTTTGAAAAATACCGAATGAGTTGAACTCTTTGAGAAATCCCACATTCATTTAATTCTTTTTTAAATTTTTTTGAGAAACATACCACTTTAAAATTCTTTAAATAAATACCACTTTTTCTTAAAAATTAGTTTTTTTTTTAAAATAAATATAATCGAGATAACTAATTAGGTTGCTTGGGACAAGTTACTTGAGGTAACTAGTCTTGTTGGCTTGCTTGACAGTTAACTAGAGCATTTCATCAATTGGTAAAAGATGAAATTTTTATAATTATTTTTAAAAGTAATACTTTTCTAAATAGATCTGGAATTGTTCATCAAAATACAAATTCAGGTATTTTTTTAGTTTTTTTTTTCTTTTGAAACAATTTTTTTAAGTTTTTTTAAATTTACCATATTAAATCAAATTTCATCTATCAATAAGATCCTCTCTATTGTTGGTATGCCTGGGCCCTAGTTCTATGCAATATCTCCACGTCCACGAACACTGAGCCAACATTTATTGCGTTGTATGCATGCCCAACAGCCATACTAAGAGACCCATACGGGCCTACAGGCTACAAGTCTACATAAATAGTGAGATTGAGACCCAACACCGCAACACCATATTTATATTAGAGGAAATTTGATTTTATATAATTAAAAGAAATTGAAAAAAAAATCCAGAATTTTAAAATTTATTGAGAAGTCCCAACTTTATTCAAAAAAATACCACTTCTAAAATATTTATGAAAATAATATTTTTCACCAATTAGTGAGATATTTGAGATAATCGGTCAAGTTACTCGAGGTAATCAGAATAATTATCTCAAGTAACTCGATCGGTTACTCCCAACTCTAAGTAACTCGACTGGTTACCTCGAGCATTTTTTAAGAATATCATGTATGAAAATAAAGTAGTATTTTTTAAAATAATTTTTAAAAGGGTGATATTTTTCTAGATGATCTTTAATAAAATTTTTACTATTTTATAATCAGTGGGATTTTTCAAAAGGTTCAGGCTATCTAAAATTTTTTAAAAAATTTGGACACTTACACCTAAATTTTCAAAAATAATACCAGAAATACAATCTTCCCAAAATAATTATTTTTTATACGATATTCAATGATATTTTTCTAAATATTTTAGTTACAATAAACTAAAATAGTTTTCAATAACAAAAATTAGTTTATCGATTTCCAGTAACCAAATTAGTTTCTGATTTTCAACAAGCCAAATTAGTTTTAAGTAAAATTTTTCTTTAGTTTTTAATAATATTTGTTTTTGGTTTCTGGTAATCAAATTGGTTTTTTTGAGATCGGATTATTGGTTATAAGAAACTAAATTAGTTTTCGTTAACTAAATTAGTTTCTCAGTTTTTCAGTAACTAAAATATTTAGAAAAATAATATTGAATATTATACGAAAAAATAATTATTTTCGGAAGGTCGTATTTTTGGCATAAATTTTTAAAACGTCGTACGGATTGTCATTTTTCTATTTTTCAATTTTTTGGACCTTGGGCATGGACTTTTGTAAAAGTCCTCTTTATTATGGCAAGATCAACTACTTTTTACAGATGTATTTGTTTTTACTTTTAAATCTAATTATTTTTTGCCATTCAAATATCAATACTAATCTTTAGCTTTTTGCAAATGTTTTCGGTTCATAATTAATTACGTTATTCTATATGCAACAGTAGTAGTTATTTGAGCAAAAATGATCCTGAATTATCCAAGTTGTGATAATTTGGTTCTGTATTTTGATTGTGACAATTAAGCTCTTGAATTTTTTAATTTGAAGTAATATAGTCCTTAGATTGTCTAAATTACAACATGCTCTTAAATTTTTGACGAAAAATATACATATGGTGCATATTGTAGCACCTGAAAATATTTTTTAGGAAAAATAAATTAAACAATAGGATTTGGAGTGGATGAAAATTATATTATTTGTATTTTTTAAGATTATTATAGCTACAAATTTAGAGGCTATTTTTTTTTTAAATTATTCATTTATATGTTTAAAATTCTAAAAATATCTTTCAAATACACTTTCAGATGCTACACACGTGTTTTTCACGTGTGTTTTTTGTTAGAAATTTAATAATATGTTATAATTTAGATTATCTAACGACTAAATTGCTTCAAATAAAAAAATTCAGGGACTTAATTGTCACAATCAGAACTCTGAGGATCAAATTGCCACACATTTCCCGACCTTTATGATGGAGTATATAAAAGAAAAAATAGAAAAAAATGCAAAAAGACAAAAGAGGTTCGCATAGAGATGTCAATATGGGTCGGCCCACATTCCGAAGAAAAAGTATGGTACCGGTCCGACCCAAGTCTACATTATGTGGGTCAAGGCTGGTCCATTACATATATTAGGGGTCGGGCTGGGCCTTACTCATAGGCCCACAGGTCCGGCCCGGCACGGCCCACATTTCTATCGGTTCACATTCGGCCAACATTTACTCCTTCTATATATAATTTTAAATATATTTCTTAACTAAAATTTTAAAAATCTTAATTAAATATTTTCATTTATATGCTTTTAATATTATTTATTTACTAATTTTTATTTATTTTCAATTTATTCAAATTTTAAAGGAAAATTTAGGTGGATGACCAAAATTTTAAATTTGATTAAGTAGATGTCCACTTTTAAAATTTTATAGCTAAATATCCAGGTATATATATTTTTACACTTGGTAGATACACATATCTACTAATTTTAGTTACTGTACTGAAATACACTAGGTATATAATTTTTTATACTAGGTATATAAAATTTTACACTTGGTATATATGCATATACACCGGATATTTTACTATAACATTTGACAAAGGGACATTTACTGAAATTGGACCCAAAATTTGGTCATATTTCTATAAGCCCGAATTTTAAAAGAATATGAATGATTTTAGGCCCATATTTGATATTTTAAAGTATAGAATCACAACGAAATTCGACTCACATTGTGACCTATATTTGGCTCGCATAAATACAGCTCACTTAGACACGATCCACTTAGTTCTGCATAAAATATGGGCTGAATCTGGACCTGTTGACTGTGCCGGACTCTTTAGTAAGAATATGAGCCGGGCTAGACCTAAGCACGATACAAAACTCATACGGACTTATCAAATGTGGACCGGGCTCTTTACATCTCTAGGTTCGCATATCCGGAAAAAATTCCAAGCACGAATACTTAAAAGCCTCTTCTTACTGACCTTCTTTCTTTCAACTTTGTTTCTTTTACTTGCCCCTTACGATTCGCGACATTTCCTCCCTCCCGCCATTCCCTACCCCCCAGCTTCACTCTACCATTATCAATAATAATCCATTGGTAATCCTCCGTGGAAGAGCAAACGCAATCCTCAATTAAAAAAAAAAAAAAAAATGCTTCGTCTCTGTCTCAGAGCTCCTCGTCGCCACTTGTATTCCCAATACCACCACCATTTTCACGACCGACCTCGCTTCTTCTCTTCCTCCTCCTCCTCTTCCAAAACCCCAACCCAATCCCCAGACAATCTCCAATATTCCCAATACGTCCCACCGCCGCCGCCCATTCTCCACCACCGACTCCGCCCAACCACCCTCTCTCCTCCTCCCCCTTCTTCCGCCGCTCTCTTGCGAAATTCCCTTCTCACAATCTCCGCCACCGCCTTCGTCTCCGCCCTCGTCGCCGCCTACGCCCTCCTCTCCTCCTCCGACTACAAGACCTCCAACCCTCTCTACGCCGCGATCGAGCACGCCGTTCACGGGTCCGGCGACTATTTCAGGCGGGTTTTCCACCACGTCAGGCAGACCGGCGCCGCCGCCTCCGTCCTCTGGCAGTCCCTCAGGTCGGTACTGTCCTCCGCCAATCATGAGGTCCGCTCGGGCTTCGAGCTTAGGGTTGCTGCTCTTCTGGCCGACATTGTCGCCGCCAATGAGAGCCGTAGGGCCGCCATTGTTGGGGCTGGTGGCGGTGCCGTTGTCGATTGGCTGCTCGACTCGGTGGCGGTTCAAAGGGATGGGTCCGCCGGCGGCACCCAGGCCGAGTCGGCCAGAGCGCTTGCCTACTTAATCTCTGATCCTAATGTTTCCGCCGCCGTGCTCGGGAGGCCCGGTGCTGTTCCCAAACTTCTCAGGTTCATTTTCTCTTGTCAGCCTCAGCGGTCCAAGAAGGTGAGCTTTTGATTCTTAGTTTCTCTGCATCAATCGGCCTGCGAATATGGATTTCGAAAACAAGTTATATATTATGTTCAAGTTGAGTAATTTAGTTTGTGTTACAGTTTTTTACACTTGTATTTGACTCAAAACAAGCATAAAAACCCTAGACGAAACAGACTTAGATGTTGCGTATGCTCGAATTGAGTTAGGCTGATGAAGGGATTTATTTTCTGTTGTAAGGCCAATTTGTAAGAAACCTTTTGAAATTCAAATTTTTAGGCAGATAAGAATTACGAAACTTTTGAAAGTTTTCATTTTTTATTTCTATGAGAGAGAAAAATAAAGAGGCAGTTGAGATTGCTTTTGCTATGAGTTCAGGTTGTGTGGTAGGAAATGATTGGGGTGTCTTTGAGGAAGATGTAATAGACTAATAGTATATCAGTTGGCTGTAAAGCTTGCAAGTATGTTGGATTGCACTATAGCGATTGCCAATTTGCGGCGTACATTGACTTCAGCTATGGTTTAAGGTTTAGATGTCATGTAGTTTAATTATTTATCCTGAAAGAGTTTGGAAGGAGCTGGGTGATTCCTAGATTTTGTCAAGATTTGTTAGAAGGTGGGCAAGGTCTTCTTGTTAATCAAAGAGGAAGACTGTTATGGAAAGTAGCTGTGTTAGCTGGTTTTTGGGCTTTGTGGCTAAAGAGGAATCGCAGGATTTTCGATGGAGAAGAAGAAGGGATGGAAATAGTATGGGACAGGATCAAATTTTGGGTAGCTACTTGGTTATATGATGTAAAGGAATTCAAATGTTTTAATTTCTCGGATTTTGTAAGGGATTGGAATCCGATGTTGTAGCTTTTTTGTCCCTTTGTTTGTATTCTTAGCGGATTTCTTATCCACTAAGTTTGTTTTCTTTTTGTATTCTTTTTTCATCAATACAAGTTTTGTTTCTTATCGAAAAAAAAAAAAAAAAAACGTGGTTTAATCATTTCATTATTTTAGTGGTTAAGCTGCAGTAGTAGACATTATATAATTTCATGGACTGAAACCTTCGTGGTTAAGGTTATAAAAGTTTCATTCTTGATCTTGTAGATGCTTTTCATTGTGTTTTACCATTAATATCAAGCATTTCTGTGGGAGCAGCACTCAAGACGTAGTTCAATCGATGTTTCTGATTCTTTGAAAGGCAGGAGCATGCTTGTGGCTGCCATTATGGATATTGTCACGTCCAACTGTGATAGTTTGGAAAGCATTGCATTTAAGCCATCCCTGCCTGTTAATGCTGAAACAAGGGATATTGCAGCTGCCGTTCAAGTTATTGAGGAAGGTGGAATGCTTTTGGATGAGTCAGTTGAACATAAAGATGATGAAGATGGTGGAGGGGGAATGAAGGGGATTGGCATTAAAGTTCTTGGGGGCACAACAGTTTTGGGCCTTTCAAGAACAAATGAACTTTTGGAGTTGAGGGATCCTAATCCTAGACATGTGGAATCAGATAGGCGTACTACGAAAAGTCTAGTTTTACAAAATAAACGTGAGAATTCCCTTGCACAAACCAATTTGACTTCTCCTGTTGTTCCTGGGCTGTGGGATGATTTGCATTGTGAACATGTTGCTGTTCCTTTTGCTGCATGGGCACTAGCTAATTGGGCAAGGGCATCAGATGTCAATAGGTCTCTTATACAAGAACTGGATCAGGATGGAAATGCCGTCATGACTGCTTTAATGGCACCTGAGAGATCTGTAAAATGGCATGGGAGTTTGGTTGCTCGGTTACTCTTAACGGATCATAATCTACCCCTAAATGATTATGTTTCTGACTGGAGTTCCATTCTTCTTTCTACTGTTTCACAGGCAAGTAAAAATGATGACATTCCTCTGGCTCAGGTGGCTTTATCAGCATTCTTGGTTTCTATTGAAAGAAGCTCGAGAGCACAAGAAATAGTGATGGAGAAGGGCCTTCATTTGATGAGAGACACTGCTAAGCGGACAACAAGGAATAAACATGTGCAAGAAGCATTGGCTAAGGCATTGGAACTGATGTGTTCTGGGGACTTGCATTTTTCTCTTCAAGAAAGCCAAAAGTGGTCTGGCATATTGCTTTCTTGGGTTTTTGATAAAATGTCCTCTGATACTTTACGCTCGTCGGCTATTAAAATTCTTTCATACATTCTTGAAGACCATGGGCCATATTCTATACCAATTTCCCAAGGTTGGTTAGCTATTCTGCTTTCTGAAGTTCTGGCTTCCCGCAAGGCAGCATCAGTTAAAGGAAGTGTTCAGCCTAAAACTGACAAAGTGAAGGTCTGCATTTCTTTCTTTTTTTTTTTTTTTTTTTATTTCTATAATATCGTGATATTTGTTTGAGCCTACACCAGTTTCTGAGAGCTTATCAAGATACGTACTATTTCTAAATTTTGACCTGCAGTGGTCATTTATGTATTGTATTTTAAAACCAGTCCTGGTTTCAAGCTAGTATTTGAATTTGAACACTATACCACAGCAACAACAGAAAATAAAAAGTAATATGTAACTGAATTTCTTCTGCAGACTCAAATTGATCAGTCAAACATTCTTTCTGCTGCACAAGCTGTAAATCAATTAGCAAGTGTTGTTGTTAATCTAGCAGTAGATCAGTTTGGAACAGCCACAGATTCCGTAGATGCATTTCCATTGGCAGATCTTCTTTCTATGGAACCTTTTGTGGGGCCATCTAAAACTCTAAAGAAAGATAGCGTGCCTAAGTTTGATGTGGCAGATTCAGCTGTAGCAACACTGAAGGGGATCAAGGCACTGGCTGAACTTTGTTCTGATGACTCTTCTTGTCAAGATAAAATTACTGATTATGGGGTCTTGTGTCTGCTTAGGCGGTTTTTGTTACGTGACGACTATGAGAAACTGGCTGCAATTAAAGCATATGATGCTTCCAAGATCCTTGAGGCACAGGAGCCAAATGTAAATGTATCTAGTGAGTCATCTATAGCAGATAATAATGATCCATCTAGTGTCCGAGTTCCACCTACAGCTCATATCCGAAAGCATGCAGCAAGACTGTTGACTATCCTTTCACTATTTCCAAAGGTCCAGAAAGCCATTATAGCAGATGAAACTTGGTGTACATGGCTTGAGAGTTGTGCAAATGGAAAGATACCTGGCTGCAGTGACCTGAAAATACAAAGTTATGCTAGGGCAACACTGTTAAATATATTTTGTTGTCAAGAAACTAGTGGAGACTCTGTAAATCGTGATATCCCCAATTCTGGTATTGGAAACAAAAGAAAAAATTGTCCTCGCTATAATGACATAGTATTTCTAATCAATCCTGAACTATCCCACTGGAAGTGTCCTGAAAAAATTGATCAAGACAAGGGCCCATCATCTTTAGCCGAGACAATTTCTGTTGACCACAATGATAAATCTGTAGCAAAATCCTCAAATGATGATAACTTGACTAGTTCGGATACATCTCAGAATAGATCAGGAACAATGGAAAGTCCTCTTCTTGATGTTGTTTTTATCCATGGTCTCCGTGGTGGTCCTTATAAGACATGGCGAATAGCAGAGGACAAGTCATCAACCAAGTCTGGGTTAGTAGAAAAGATAGATCAGGAAGCAGGTAAGCAAGGGACATTCTGGCCGGGTGAATGGCTTTCAGCTGACTTCCCTCAAGCTCGCATGTTCACACTTAAATACAAGGTTTATTTTTAGTGTATGGTCAACAGTATATTATAATGATCATTTGCACTTGAAACTCTGTGTCTTCCCTATGGATCTGCATGTTCCCCTGAATTAACTATGTGCTTTATGCAGACAAATCTGACACTATGGTCCGGGGCTAGCCTGCCTCTTCAGGTTTGTAATTTTGGTTTACCATTCGGTTCTTTATATAAGTTAAGTAAATTTTTGGGAGAAGTTGTTAAGGCACTTTTTATTTATTTTTGCAATTATTTGTGGGTCACAAAGTTTTCATTGGCATAGCCAAGTATGCGTGCATCTAATGATATCCAAAGTCCTTCCTAAATTGGCAACAAGAGTACACAAATCTGTCTTATACAAAATAAACTTATAGTAAATGACCAGATATTATTATTTATGCTTCAACTTGTCAGGATCTTCTTTGATGTACTTTCAGTTACTGCATTTTGGTGTATAGTTGCGTCATGTAAACAGAATTTACATCCTACCACTACCAGTTATCAGAGAAACTTGTTGCCTCATGTAAAGCATCTTTTGTTTGATTTTTGCAGGAAGTCAGCTCCATGTTATTAGAGAAACTTGTTGCTGCAGGCATTGGTGATCGACCTGTTGTTTTCGTGACTCACAGGTTTGTTTAATGACCATCCACAGAGCATGCCTTGGTTGTCTCATGCAGTGTTATATTTTTTTTCCCCCTTATTTTCTTCTCCAGTTTAATTGGAGTTGTCTTCTTCCCTGGGTTGTTGCACTTCAATTGTTGTGGGGTCACTTATTAGCACGCTCTTGACTGAGCGTGATGTCATTTGTGATTGCTCTTAGTTTTTTCCATTTCCCTTCTCCCAGGAACCATAATAATATATGTATACTCTGCTGGAGACACTATAAACTTGCCTAGATGTAATGTTTTTCTACATACGCATATCTCACATCTGCACAAATGCATATGATACTGGGACTTACGGAATACAGTTTCAGTTAGCAATTACTAGGTGCTCTTAGGTAGGCAGTAGTGTCATATTGTGATCTTGCTTTTTAAGTTGCTTTTGCTCCCTGTTACTTGTAAAAGGTTCTTCCGAAAAAAAAGAAAAAAGAAAATGGTGGTACAGGATTCAATGGAATAGGATTGGGTGGTGATTCGATACCACTTTTGGGTTGGGGAAGGGAATGTTTGAAAGTCTGTTGATCAGTTGACATTATATGTTCTTTTTCAGCTTAGTGTCTAAGAGATAGTAAATGCTTCGAGTAGGTAATGGTTTGCTCTTTATTTTGCAGCATGGGAGGCCTAGTTGTCAAGCAAATGCTGTATAAAGCAAAGACAGAGAATGTTGATAACCTTGTCAAAAACACCATTGGAGTTGTATGCTTTACCTCAATCACTAAATTTCTTGGGTTGCAGTTTTGTTGATCGCCCAATTATAGTTCGTAAATGATAGTGGTAGTCTATCCCTGGTTTCAGGTGTTCTACAGCTGCCCACACTTTGGAAGCAAGCTTGCGGACATGCCTTGGAGAATGGGCCTGGTTTTGCGCCCTGCCCCAAGTGTGAGTATATTATCTTCATCGACTAACCGAGCTTTTTTTTTTTAATTATTATTTTGGGGTTCTCTTTCTCTATTGCGATAATTGTTGGTTCCTGAAAACTTTGGAAGTTGGGAGCTGTTCATGTATAAGTTAATAGCATTTAGTACTTGCTGTTTCTTAGATAGGGGAGCTAAGAAGCGGATCTTCAAGATTAGTACAGCTCAATGACTTTACCCGTCAGCTTCACAAGAAGGGGTTGCTTGAAGTTCTCAGTTTTTGTGAGGTAGTCTTAAAGTTTCTCCGTTTCTGCGTGTGTTTATGCATGCATCTCTTTGTCAGTTTGATAGGTATATAATATTTATTGACTGATATACAGACCAAAGTAACTCCGATTGTTGAAGGCTATGGAGGATGGGCTTTCCGTATGGAAATAGTTCCAATTGAATCAGCGTATCCTGGATTTGGTGAACTTGTTGTAAGTATGAATGTGGATGATGGAGTATATACTAGGACTTAAGGATTTTTTTCCCCCAAAATAATGGGACTAGCTTTTCTGTGGTTGCATCCCGTACAACTACTTCTCAACTTGGATTATGACTTATTGAGCTCCCGAGCTCGCTTTCTTGTTCTCCATTGTTCCCTTTTTGACTTTTGACATTTTGGAGCAGGTGTTGGAATCAACGGATCATATAAATTCTTGCAAACCAGTCAGCCGTGAGGATCCCTCATACACAGAGATATTAGAGTTCTTAAGGAAGCTGAAAGCCCGCTACACATGAACTAATGTTAATAATGCTGGTACGGCATGCATAACCCGAAGTGGGCTTGAAACTTGGATGTATAACAAAAAAAATGAGGCTGTAACAGGTACAGGGAAGCTGGAAAATGGCATATTTTGACACACCAGAGCAGTTTGCATGTATGCAAAGTTAGGTGTGTCGTGTCAGATGACTAACCTGCTGATGAAGCTTAGCGGACATCTTTTGGCATCCGCTGCAATCGTCTTATAGTAAAACAATTTTTTTTAGGGGGGGGGGGGNAAGGTCCAATTCTTTTTCTCGAGTTGTACAATGTTTCGAATATTCTTTCATCATTACTGTTGTATTCTGTACATTAGACTCGCGGCAGTGGGTTTAAGAAGACTATTTATGAGCCCCAGGAAACATAAAAAATTGAAGAAAGTGCAAAGAATGAAAACAGAAAGAATATTAGCACCATTATTTATAGCTCAAAATCTTTAGTAGCTTTTTCTCCGTTATAGTAGTTTTATATTTTGTTCTTTTTAGTTTTTCTTTAGCTTACCAATTTCTATTTTGCTAATTGAAAATTGATATAACTTTCCAGGACTCCTTGATTTTTATAAAATTTTAGGGTTATTTTCGAATATTTAGGATGGAAAACTGTTAAATCAATATATAAAAAACCGAACTTTGAATGTTCTATCTATACATAACTTAGAAACGCGGATGAGACTTATGTTTTGTTACCTGCTTCAACCATTAACTGATCCTAGCCGTGCATTTTCTTTTAATCAAAAGGTTGATTACTGTCCAGTTCACACAAGCTTCGGCTGAAACGTGTCTGCATTCTTTTTTATCAAAACTGAAAGGTCATCTTTTAAGAAGGTTTAATTTGGTTCAACCTCTTAATCTGAACCGTTAAAGTTTCTTATCTAACGGACCAAGTTAAGGGATTTTTTAAAGGTCACACGTATTTCTCTTTTTCTACTTATTCAAGGTTAGTGTTACACGTACAACCCTTTCTAACAAGTACTTTACTTTTCCTGTAACACTAAGAAGAGTGCTAGCAATACTCTCTCTTATATTTTTTTTTTTTATATTCTCCTAATCTCACCGTGTCAGCTAGCAACACTCTCTCTTACAC
Organism: Trema orientale; assembly: GCA_002914845.1. Taxonomy (NCBI): domain Eukaryota; kingdom Viridiplantae; phylum Streptophyta; class Magnoliopsida; order Rosales; family Cannabaceae; genus Trema; species Trema orientale. The sequence goes on along the minus strand of JXTC01000499.1, from coordinate 169,126 downwards.
TCTCTTTTGTACTCTCATAATCTCACTGCTTGACACGTGACTATGATTTGTTACATTATTAAAATATTAAACTGGATAGTGGAATCCACGTGTCAGACAGTGAGACTGGAGAGTGTAAAAGAGAGTGAGAAATAGAGTGCATTTAGCATTTCTCGTAATACCAAATAACAAATCCGCCCTTTCCATACAGCTTCCCATCCCCTCTCCAGCTATTTCCTTCACTACAATTAGCAAAATTTCAGTTCAATTTGCGAACCTGCGTACCCATCAAAGGTGTGTAGGTATACCATATCTGAGTTATCTCATTCACTTTTGTCTTTTTTTCTTTGTAATTGCTCATGTCTAACCATTCAATTTCAATATATATATAAATATATTATATATGGGTACCAATCCAGTAGGTATTTTTTTTTTTAACGTATGCATAGGTATCAATTTGGCCAATGAAAATTTATCATGCACATTTTTTTATAGTAAAAAGTAACATAGAGAAATAGCGTTAATGATGCACGTTTTTTCATGCACCTCATTATAACCGTTAGATCACCATTAGATGATGATCCAACGTTAAAAAAAGAAAAATACCTACACATAAATAAAAAAAAAAAAAAAATACCTACTGAATTGGCAACCTATATATATATACATATTTGCTGGAATTTCTCTTGCTTAACATGCTTGTTGAAAGAAAATACATATCCAGGATACTGACCAATGAAAAGAAAGTTCTTAGAAGTTAGGGGGAAAAAATAAAACTAAAAAATGTGTGAACAGATTTTTTCAAGATTGCAGGCTTTGTTTCAAGTTTCTAAAGTGAAAGGTGCATGTCAAAATAAGTTCTAAAGAAACTTTAGTAATTAATATTAAAGCAAAATTATCCACACTATACATTATTAACACTAGGAATTTGCATAGATGAGGTTAGTTGAGGATTCACTAATTATCGTATATCTCCAGAACCTATGCCATAGGTCAAGAAGAGTTCACCTTTGATCGAACCATGAAGCAGGAAGAGACACAAGTTACTGATGTGCTCTCCGGTAGAAAAAAAGAATGGTACTAAAATTGAAAAAAAAAAGCCAATTTTTGAAGCTAGCCCTGTGCATAGATAATCAGTTTTGGGGAAAATTTGACTATAGTTTGTAACGTGAGCTTTGCAATCATGAGTTTGACAAGCTTTACTAGGTTAGCACCTGTGGAAATTTTCTCCATGCCGAAAAAAAAAAAAATAATAATAAGACTAATTAAGTTGGGGTTTCTGAACAGTGCTTTTATCTTCACTGGTCGAAAGTAAACTCTAAGTAATTACTAGTTAATTTTAGTACAGCAGTTTGTATTTCCAAATTAGTGTGTGGTCTTCAAATACTGCTTACAAGTTCATCTTTTTAGTAGGTCATGAAAAGTTGTTACTTAAAACCTTCTGTTTCCCAGGCTTATTATTCCTTCTCTTTTTTGGATTAAATTTCAATTTGAAGATTTTATTTTTGAATAGCTATGTCGTATGAGCATTGAATATTCTTATATGCTTTGGACCAAGATGTGTATTTTTCTTTTTGGGGTTAAAAATAGATTAATAATGCACTTTCTGTTCGCTTAATTTTTTTTTTGAAACATTCTGTTTGCTTAATAAGATGATGTTTGTAATACAATTTCGTCTTTCTTACTCTTTCTATTATATTGAGAAACCTTGTGTTGATTTTGCATATGTTATTTATATATGTTTTCAGAGAAATCTTATAGGAGTCCACGGAAGATGTTTTCAAGAAACCAGACAGCTGCATTCTGTGTTTTTGTGAAGCACTATAATATATAGCTTATCCATATGGAAGCTTAATTTCCAATAATAAATATGCTTAGTATTTGCCTTAATAATTGCTTACTGTAATGCTGTCACTATACCAAGGCACGTGACTGGTTTAGTGACAATATTACATCCAATTACTTTGTTCAGTATTTGATACAATATACTGATAATGTAGAAACATTATTCCCAGGTATGTGATAATTATTTCCTTATTCGAAAACATTTGTTTCTTTACTTTTTATTTTTTTTATTTTATTTTAATCTTCCCTCTTTTTTCAATTCCTTTCTTTCCCATTGTTTTTCTCATTTCTTGCAAGTTTTGGTCTAAAACTAGAAGATGTCCTTAATATCATGTGAAGCTTGTAGGATTAATATATACTTTTTTCTCAAACAGTTGCCAAATGATATATATCAATATCTTCATTATGTTATATATTGAGCGTTGTTAGTATTTGTGGATTTTATTGGTAAGCTCAACGTTAGTTGTCTTATCTGTGTAAAGTGTTTTAAGTAATTCCCTTAAAGATGATTGTTGTTTACAATTGAAGTTTCATAAGCCTGAGTGAGGATATAGAGGCTTATTACCCTTTAATTGTTTGATAGATTTCCTGAATGAGCTTTCATTAGCTTAGAATGACTTTCTAATGGAAATTATTCACACTATTCACCTTTCATTAGCTTAGAATGACTATCTAATAGAAATCATTCACTTTATATGCCTACAAGTCAAGAAAAATATTCAGCAAATGGACATGGATTTCTAAAAATTCATATATGGCTACTGTTTTTGTCTCCTGTTTAGCTTTTGTCTGTTAGGAGAATTTTATTTCTTGAGGTTTATCTGAATGGTATATTGTATGGTCTTTGAGTATATCTTTAGGTTCTTCTGTTACTTAAATAAGTGTTACTAATCTTACTTGTTGCTTGTATTTATAATAGAGTGAAAAGATGGGGACAAACTTTGGCATGTGTTTAAGTAGACCAGTCTATTCTAGTTATTAGAGAAACATTTGGCAAGTTTGATGATGTACGCACTTGAACCTGGTTATCATTGTGTGCCCTTGGGTATGGTATAGTACATAACATTCAATTAATAATTTTCAGATTCTATATCAATTTTTATTTGCTCAATTGTGGTCTTATTTGTAATTCTTCAATGGATCTACAAGGCCTTTGGGTCTCCATTGACTTGCCAAATTTGGTCATGATATGTATTCGATATTGAATACTTTTCTGCTTTAGAGAAGACTTAATTAGCAATACCAAAAAGAATAATGTTGCAGGCATGTAATACTGAGAAAAATAATGACGCTGAATTCAATCTAAATGGACTTACGGATCAAGTGAATTCTATGATTGCTGCCAATAGATTGCTCTTTGTTGGGACTCAGGTGCCTTGGGTACGTTACCACATTAGTATTTTTAAGAAGCCCGCATAATTACCTCCATCTAGTTTAATTTGATTTGTCTAAATAATTTATTATTAAAAGTTAGGCTATTTAATATAAAAACCATTGAAAGTCCAAAACTAATTTGTAAAATTAATCTAGAACTCATTTTTTGAGAGCAAATTACCCTAATATTAGAATATTTGGATTTGACACTCCAAATTGTAACAAAAGTCTTTTATGGTATGAAATTGAAGGGTATAACTGGTATTTTAAATATTATACTTATTTTTTTCATCACTTGTCTATATATATATTACACATATATACTCATTCTAAAATGAAAAATTCATCATAATAATCATGAATTTTACATATTTAAAAATAAATTATTAACTGAATAATATATATATTGTGTAAAAAAATTAATAATTTTTATATAACCAAGTTAAAATTCAAACCCTAATTTCAGTCCTAAAGCAGAACCCAACTTAAGAAATCATAATATAATTAAAAGTGCATAATATAACAACAAATTATTTAAAAAAAAAAAAAAAAACTTATGAGTGATTAATGTAGTGTGAGAAAAAGTCAAAAAATCTTGTTTGATTGTTTAAAGTTAGTAGAAAAATAATGGCAACTAGTGACAGTTAATTACAAGCGAAAAAACGGCGGTTTAGGGCGCTTGTTAATGTGCAACAATAACTATAGAAAAACTCAAAATCTTCTTCTTTTTCTGTAAGCTTCTTATAGTTTCTGAATTGAAAAAAAGGAGAAAAATTTTAGAATAAACCATATGAAATACCAGATTTGTGCTTTGATTTTACAACATACGAATTGTCCAGTACAAAATAGGTATGATGTAATTATTATTCTCAATATCAGGTAGTTTTGTCCCCAAAAAATGAGTCTATAGTTAATTTTACTAAATTAGTTAGAGTTCAAAGTTTTCGTATTAAATAGCCTAAAAATTAACAAATAGTTCAAAATAAAATCAGTAATAAATAATGACAAAAACAATCTATAGGTTAAAGTAAACTGAATATGAGAGAAAAATAAATTTTAGATAATAAAAGTACGAGGGTTTTTAAGTTTCTTTAACATTATTAAAAAATAAGTATATACATGTATATTCTTCTCTCAAGTAGAAAAGTACTTCAGAGTGGAAAAAAAAAAAAAAACCCACTTCCCACCCCTAGGGGTGTAAATCGAGCCGTCCAAGCATAGTCCAAACCCAAACTTCCGAATTTAGGCTGGCTCGGGCTTGGGTTTTTGAGCTTTAAGAAAGTTTTGAGATGGATACGATCGGGTTTAAATTAGTAAAAGTCAAGTCCAAAACTTAGTCCTAAAGGCTGTAGGCTTCTAATACAGGATCGGGTTTCAGGCTTTATATTCAGGTTGAGTTTGACCTTCAGGCTTTTAGGCCCAAATTAATATGTATTAGAATAAGAAAATAGTAAAAAAAAATAGCACAATTACAAAAAAAAATTGTAAATTTTTTTATTATAAAATAAAAATATAGATATTTGATGATCAGTAACTTATATTGATAATCGATTACAATATTCAGTGTCGAATATTAATATTTGCTGATCAATTTGGTCAAAATAAAATCCAATTACATTATTTCAAAAAAATTAATTATTATTGAAAGATTTTAACATCAAATAATTAAAATATTTTTTCAAGTATTTATAAGTTGTAAGTCATATTTTCACTTGGAATATATATCATTCTTTAAAAGTTAAGTATTAAATTTGGGTTTTTTCAAAAAAGAATTTTATTATATCTTTTAAATTTTGGGCTTTTTAAATGGAGTTTTGGGTTGGTTTTTAAGTTTGGGCTTCAAGTCTGTTTCATATAAAAAATACTAGGCTCAAGCCTGACACTAAAGATAGCCATGCTTTTTTTGGGCTAACTCATCAGTTTTTGGTTTTTGGGCATTCGGGCTCCTTTTTACACTTGGAGGACCATTTTTTTCGATTGTATATAAAGTCCCGTTGGCCAAAAAAAAAAAAAAAAAACTACCAGTTTCAATCCAGGATAGCTGAGAGCTCAGTTACTCCCTCTCCTTTTTGCTTAAGATGTCGTTAATGGGGAAGGTAGTAGGACTAGGCCAATCCCCATTACATACCTCACTTTCAATGCCTTATTCCGTTCCTCAATCCCAACGGTTTAGCCTCTCCACAGTTCCGGCGAACCAGTCCAAGAGAGGGCATGGCGGAACCCTAATTCTGCGCCGGTCCCAATTCACTGCAGCTGCTTCATCTGGGTCGTCTTCTTCTGCGCCGGCGGTGGCGCTGAGCACCGGCACAGCTCCGCCGGTAATCAGGAAGAGATTGAGGTATAGGAAGCAGTACCCTGGAGAGAACGTGGGCATCACTGAGGAGATGAGGTTCGTCGCCATGAGACTCCGCAACATCAACGGTAAGAAGTACACCAAGAACGACGATAACAGTGACGATTCCCAGGATTCAACCCTCGAGGAAGGAGGAACCAGCGAATCGGAATCCAACGGTGATGAGCTTGACACGTGGCGGCCCAGCATGGAAGGCTTCCTCAAGTACTTGGTTGATACCCAGCTCGTGTTCAACACTGTTGAGCGCATTGTTGATGATTCCAATGACGTTGCCTGTGAGTTTCTTTGCTATTACTTTGAATTGGGTTCTTTGTTGTGTGATTTACTGCTTTTGGGTTTGTGGGTTCTCGGTCTATGATTGAGTTTTTGCTTTATGATTGTATAATTGTGCAGATGCGTACTTTAGAAAAACTGGGTTAGAACGATCAGAGGGAATTTCGAAGGATTTAGAGTGGTTTAGACAAAAGGGTATGGTGATACCAGAGCCTACCAATGCTGGAGTTTCTTATGGCAAGTATCTAGAAGAACTAGCTGAGAAGAGTGCCCCATTGTTCCTTTGCCATTTCTATAATATATATTTCTCACATATAGCCGGCGGTCAGGTCATAGCAAAGCAAGTACGTCTGATTTTTTTATTTTTGTCTTTGGATTTAACTTTGATATTCTGAATGGGTTTCACACAATGCTAAGTCATTTTGAGTGCTTGCTTACAGATTCCCCCCTCCCTTTTTGAGCCTCTTCCAGGATCAAATGTATTGATGGCTCCATTTGTCTCAATTGTTTGCTTAGGTTTCTGAGAAGCTTCTAGATGGAATGGACCTGGAATTTTACAGATGGGAAGCCGAGGTATCAGAATTGTTAAAAGGTGTTCGTGAAAAGCTCAACATGCTTGGAGAGGTTGTTACTAGAGACGGTTATTTAGAGTTACTTCCAGTCGTTTAATATGATTATTTGGCCCAAAAAAAAAAAAATTAGAAAAAGCTGTTGTGCTGCAATGCATGTGAAAACTTATCATTGATAGATTTATAATGCAATCAATTATCAATACAGCATTGGTCGCGAGATGAGAAAAACAAATGCTTAAGAGAAGCGTCAAAGTCATTCCGATTTCTTGGTCAGATTGTTCGCCTAATCATTTTGTAAAAGAAGTTTTCAGTCAAGTAAGTTATTTACGAAGCTAAATTACATCATTTTTCGTCCTCAATGTAAATGAAAAATTCTGCTTGACATTTACTTTTATCTTTTCTCTTGACATTCATTGCGTGATTCTGAAATTCATATGCGTCCTTACCTACAGTTCTTCGGCTTGCAATGTATAGAAAGAAAGAAGCATCATCATGTTTTGGAGGTACATCTTATATGCTTGTCCTCACTTCTTTTTACAATTGTAGTATGAATCTTGGTTTTACTTCGGTGATTTTTCTGTAGGTTAGATAGTCAGTAAACTCCTTCTCATTGGTGGTACACACGTTTTTTATTTTTTTTATTTTTTATTTTTTATTTTGGGTGGTCTAGGAAAAAGAAAATGTGAAAAGATCAATAACAGATTTAAGAAACTGATGTCAACTTATGACCCAACTTTTGAGATTGATGTAAGATGCTGATTCCTATTCTATGTTTATACTTTACATTTGGGCCCACCTATATCGTGTGTTAGTAATTTTCCGACAATCAATCAACATTTTGCATAGCTTGGTCTTGGTTTTCTCTTCTGGTCTTCCAGGTAGATAGCAACTTTCTATCTCAGACAAAGTTTTTAACAATAAACCATTCACCGAATGTTCAGGACTATCTAGCTTCAAGTACATGGAACAACATCATCGCCAAACTCTCATAAAACAGAGTTACTTGCTCTTTAGTTTTTTTTCCCCTCATAAAGATGCATTGAGCCTCAAAAGCATCATTTATTTCTGAGCTATATAGCAGGAGAGTTTTCTCAGTCTCTCTTTGTAAAGATTTGATGTTGATAAATTAATATCTTAAGTTTTTAAATTAATTATAATTCTAGTAAAATCAAATCATTAATATGGATGGTTGTTGGTTTCATATTGGATTCAATTTAGCGCTCTAGGGGCTTGTAAAGTCAAGTATGTTAGGTTTTTTTAATTGGCATCTTATGGCAATCGTCTTTTGTTACAACTTATTTTGGGATTTGTTGGACTGTAACTTAAATTCAGTTCTAATATTTTGTAATTCATTTCTCCTTATCTGTAATTATTGTTGGGAGACCAAAGCTTATTGAGGATAGCAAAGCTTCATCCTCATATCGAGTTACAAGAGAGTTCTGACATTTGAATTTCAGAATGCAAAAACATTTCACCCTTTCAATTGATAAAATTCACTCTCTTGACAAGCAGTTAGCCGTTCTTTTCAGAGCTTTTTAATTCTTCATTGTCTTGACTCCACTTGACTGCATTACTTCATTATCTTCTTCTTCACCCGACTGTCATGACTTTATTTTCTACTAAAAATTTGTTTGTCTTTATTTAATTGAACATTCTCTGCCATTTTCATTATTAGCCTGTCATACCAGTTTGTTAGTGATTATGAGTCATGAGTTCACATTTTTCCTATAAATAGAATATTATGAGGTCATGGGTCCTTCCACTGCCTATTCTCAGAAATCATTCTCTAGGTTTTATCAAATACTTGAGCAGAAATTTTCTCACAATTATTCGTTTAGTGCTTCAATTGTTCTTTGATCACTACCAGCATCTTGAAGGGAGTTCAAGAATGATCAAGAAGAGGGATTCGACTCACTCAAGAAGGACATTGAGATCATCAAACTGAAGGGAATTCAGCTCGTCTTCATTGAGTGGGAGGCTTGATGAAATTTGATATGACGCTGTGAGGTGCGAGGAATTTCAGAAATGCAGAATTGAACAAAAATGGAGTTACTGTACTTTTGTCTTGATCGCTGAACCACGTTAAAAGTGATTGTGTCAAGTACTTGCTTCACACACTCAAGAGTTTTATAGTGTTTTAATCTGATTTGTTTTTAATAATTTGGTCGTACAATAAACCTTGGAGTTAATATTGTAACGTGAGTTGATAAAGTCATATGAGTTGCTTTCTGCATCTAACGGCATGAAAATGGAAGATAAGTGCAGTGGATACCTAACTATAGTAATCCATATATATGGAATGGAATGCAAATTTTTATGCATAATCTCATCCACCACTTCCCTGTCACTCCGTTTTGGTAATATCTCACCTATTTGCCACCTCTTTTATTCGTTCACCACATCAATTTCACAATCTCTTCGTTACATGCTTTTCTTTCTTTTCTTTCGATTTTTTTTTTTTTCGTACGTTCCAGTTTTTTCTATTCACTCTTACTCCGAGTCCTCATTTTTGTCTATTGTATTTCTATTGGCTTACATACATGTTTACCATTATGTGGTCCGATCACCAAATATTCAAGACCACATAGCTTCAAGTTCGCGGAACAACATCAGCGCAAGCTCTAATAAAAATGGCAAAAATATGTTGCTGTCAAGTTCATTTTCTTCAAAAAGATGTTGGTATTACTTATTTCTGAGCTAATTTAAGTTGTTTTTGGGCTGGAAGCCAAAAATCAGTTTCTGAAATCCCAAACAAACAGGCCCAAGCGGCAGATATATTTGCCTTTTGACTCTGTTTATTAATATTTGATGCCTTGCGGCCCGTTTGTTACGTATGACTGGATTGAATTGGATTGTATTAATAATTAAGACTGGACTGTATTAGATTGAATTATTTAATACTGTATTATGTTTAGTTTAACTCAGGACTAGAGTATAAATACATAATAAAAATTTTATTAATGTAGTTTTCATAATATTTTTTTATGAAATAAGAAGATAAATATTTCAAAAATTGGAGAGAGAAAATTAAACAATAATAAAATAAAATTAAATTAGATTAATAATTTTTTATTTTATTTTTAATAATTACTATATGTTTATTTTTAAAAACTAGAATGAGATGTGCATTTTTTTATTTAAGAATAGGCAAAAGATCAAAAACATTTTATCCAAAAAAAAATTTTGCAAAAAAAAAAGAAGAGAGAAATTGTGGTGTATGACTACTTTTTTAAATTTTTTTTAAGTATATGTTTATTAATTTTAACTTATAACAAAATGTCCAAATTTTAAAAACCATCAGCTGGTGAATATTTAGTTTCCTGATTTTGCCCTTACTTATTTTGTTCATTTTTTTTCCCCAATTTCTTCTTCTCGCTTTCTCTCTCTATTTTCTAGTTCTTCTTTCTCTCTCTTATTCTTTCTTGTTCATCCATTGATTTCTTCAGAAGCTTTGTTCGTAGATGTTGATTGTTTCGAGTGAGTCTTCGGCCAAATCATGTGTGTGCACCATTGTTTGCTTCTTTTTCTTCTTCTTCTTCTCTGATGCCTGTGGAGTTTTCCGACGATTCTTGTTCTTCTCTCTTTGGATCAGTCGATTTTGATATTTGATTTCGATCTTGTTTAGGTATATATTGTTTTCTTGATTTTGAAATTTATTTCTTTAGAATCGTATGTATAATTTTATATTTATTCTATTGTATTTTTCTTTTTGGGATTTTGATTTTGATTGTTAATTTATGTTGCAATTATTGTTAGTCTTTGTATAATCTGATTTTTTTATAAGGTCTGAGTCACTATTTTTAATTTCGTATATGTTTTGGAATGATTTTCGTGATTAGTATTGGTTCATTAATTTTCTGTTGTGGTATATATAATTTTTATGGTAGTATATATGATTTTTTTGGTAGTATATAGTATTACTGTTCTCTGTTTTTTGTTGATAAAGGTATACAATATTTCTTGTTTTGGTTCGTATATTTTTTGTGTTAGTACATATGATTTTTGTTATGGTATATTGTATTCCTGTTATTTGGGTATTATTGATGTTAATGTTCAATATTCTCTTATTTTGTTCATATATGACTATGAGCTTATTTGGCTATGGACATTTAAGAAAAAGAAGAAGATGAAGATACCATTGTCGTGAATTATTGAGACTTACTCCTAAGGTAATAAACTCTTAACTGATTAAGTTTTATGATTTAGTTTAATATCGGGATTGAGATTGAATGTCTAGGGTTAGAGTTTCGAATTATTTATAAATTATTTGTGAAATATGGGGATGAATTTGATAGAGAAAGAAGTTTATTGATATTAGAATTCAAACAAGACAAATTTTATGTGAATTGGATGTGTGGATTGAAAGTTATGAATTTTTGAGCTTTAGACTAAGATGTAAAAACACAGTAGAGGTTTCGACTAATTTTTTAGGGAACTTTACTAGTCTGATTGGGTCATATTTGATATTTTTGGAAATCTTATCGAATTATCTTTCCAACGGTATATAATTTGTTAAAAACGGACTTATAACCAGAGAGTTATGGCCAATTGAAATGAGTACTACGAATCTGGAAAAATCTGAAACTTTGGGTACTTTTTGCAAAACGTAGTTGCGGCTTGTCCGACTGTGCGGGACTTACCTATGGACCCTATAGCTACATTCTTGGTACGTTTAGGACCCCGTGACATGTAGAACATGTCGTCTAAGGTTGGTGATTTTTAGAGAGATGTTAGAATTGTTATGAATCGTAAGAAATTGACATTATTGGGAATAGCTATAGAGTTGATTATAGAAGATGCATGGGTAGCAAGTAGTCAATACTTTTAGTGTAATTAGAGTATGATTTTATTATTGTGATACTTATATATAATTTGTGTGATAATAGGTGTTTGAGAGGTTATGTTGATTATTATGAGTTGATTAAGCAAAGCGAACGAGGTAAGTAATCTTTGGTCTTTTCTAGTAACTTTTTGTACTAAAACTAAATATTTTATTATTTCTAATAAACTTATGTTTATAGAGTATTTTATTAAAAATATGATGTCAAGTGAAAATATACTTTTTGCAAATAAATTATTTATTAAAAGAAAATAATTTTATTGAAACAATCGCTTTATTTAAAAAGTATTTTGATTCTATCTGATAATTATTTTGTACAAAACTATGGATCAAGTATATGACATTGTTATTGAATATTGTTACATGAAAACTATTTAGAAATGGTTACAATGATATAATAAGAAATGTGAAATTATTTTTGAACTGTTATTGTATATAACTGTGTTTTGAAACTCTCTTCAGTGACTATGTAATGTGGACCCATTCCACAGGAGTTATATATAGACAGTATGTACTGAATATGGACCTAACTACAGGGATTAAATGTAGTAAATGTAGACCTAGCTACAGGGGTCAAATATAGTAAAAGTAGACCTGGTTATAGAGGTTAAATATAGTAAATGTGGACCTAGTCACAAAGGTTACGTAGGGCTATAGTTGCCAAAAACTGTTGAGAAGTAATTTAAAAATGTTACTGATTATCGAATAAAAATGAAATGATAAATTTTGAAAACCTACTTCATGTTTTTGTTAAAGTGACTTTTCAAACAATCTCACTTGATTATCTTGAAAGTTATTACATTTTGAAATTGATTTTGTTTTGAAATATGTCATTTAACCTTTTCAAAGGATATATACTTGATCCGGCTAGTTAAGGTTACTGGTTACTTGCTGAGCTATCGAGCTCACTCTTTTATTTTTTCTTCCCAAATTTTAAAGATCGTCAGTTAAAAGGTATAACTAAGGAAGAACTTATTTAGTAGTAATTGAGAAGCATGGTTCAAAGAGAGGAATTTCTTCATCTTGATTGAGAAAATGTAAAGATTCAGAAGGTTGATCATCTTGAATTTATTAGATTATAGTTTCTATTGTATAGTATTTATTTTGATTATTTGGAGACTTTATAAAAGTTGTTGAATTTTATGTTATACATTGGTATTTATTAGAGACTAAATATTCTTAATTATATTGATTTATAGAAAGATGCCTTGGATGCCTATGGGACTTTGCGTTATAGGTATGCGGCGCACGTCCTCGGGTGTGGGACGTGACAGAGAGAGCATAGAGTGAGGAGAGTTCAGAGAGAGAGCGAGAAGGAGAGAGTTTAGAGAGAGAGAGAGAGAGAAATAGAGAGAGAGCTAGAGCGACAGCGAGAAAGGAGAAGGAAAAATGGGCTTTTGAGTTTTGGGCTCTTTGAAGGGCATATTTAGCTTGAAATTATCAACGGATCAAAAGATTGGGCATTTCACTATTAAAAATGGGCTGTGGACATTTACCAATTTTTCGGCCTAAATATGGCCAACTAGCTATTTAACCGAAAAAAAAAGGGTTTTGGACATTTATACCTATTTTTCAAAAAATATTACTAAATTTACGACTTTTAAAAAATAATAAAAAATCGTACGACATTTTTATAGCATTTTTCTAAATACTTTGGAAGCTAGAAAATACGGTGGTATTTTAGTAAATAAGTCATCTTTTTTTTTTCTTTAAAACAAGAAACTACAAAAATTTTCTGGAAACCAATTTGGTTTAATTTAGTTTCTATTAGCAGAATGTTCTGTAAGAAAGTAAATCACAGGAAATCACAAAGGTTTCCTGGAAACCAGTTTGGTTTCCTTTAGCCGAAAATCCTGTACGTAAGTAAATCACACGAAAGCATAAAGGTTTCCTAGAAACCAGTTTGGTTTCTTTTAGCCGAATGTCTTGTACGTAAGTAAATCATATGAAACCACGAACATTTTCAGGAAACCATTGTGGTTTTTCTTTTTGTAGAATGTCCTGTAGCTAAATAAATCACAGGAAACTACAAAAGTTTCCTAGAAATTATCATGGTTTCTTTTTAGCAGAATGCCCTGAAGCTAAGTAAATCACAGGAAACCACGAAAATTTCTTAGAAACTATTGTGGTTTCTTTTTCAAATCACAGGAAATAATGAAAGTTTTCTGAAAGCTATTGTGATTTCCTTTTTACAAGATGCCCTATAGCATGAATTTGGTGGACATTGAACAAGAATGCTGAAGAATATGATCAAGTTCTCAAATTAAGTAATTATATTTTTAAAGTAAAAGCCACAGAAATATATATTAATTTTTGGATTCCGGTAACTAGTTTCCAATAACCAAATTAGTTTCTAGTAATCAATAATTGAATTAACCAAATAGTTCTATTGTTTATGATAGAAATTAATTTGGTTTTTAGTTTTTATTAACTAAATAGTTATAATATTTATTGCAGAAACCAATATGGTTGTTGGTTTTTAGTATCCAATTTGGCTTCTAGTTTCCTAAAATCAATTAGTTTATAATTTCTAATAATAAATTGGTAATTAGTTTTAAGAGTAATCAGCTACAAGTAGACTAGTAGCAAAAAGAAACAAGAAAAAATAGAAATTCTAAGACGTTATTTGGTCTTTCTTAGCAAGAATTTGTTATTTTTCTGAAAAAACGTAGTACAAAAATAAATAAAAGTTTGGACATAATATTCTTAGTATTATTTATCAAAAGATAGTACTAGGTGTCTTTTTCCTAAAAACAATTATGATCCTTGGGACTAAATAAACCCAAATTCTGAGTGAGACTACTTAGTCGCAAAAGAGAGGTATTATTTTGAAAATTGGACTATTTTGTCCAATCCACTAAAAGACCTAAACATGGGACTTCTTATTGCCCTGCCCCACAAACGAGGACTTAATATATTGACCTCTGGAGCTTAACTCTAAATTTTGGACGATTATGAATGAGGGTAGCGTAAAGAGACCAACATTGAAGGGTTAATAAGTTCGATAGATTGGATTCTTTCTGGAGTACTCTAGTCGTAGTCTAGGGGTTTGTAAAGTTGACTTAAATTGCACCTTGTGTTAAAAATGGCAAGATGAGTGCATTAAATTTCTAACAAGTTTCTTCGGTCTCTGAAGTAAAGACCAAGGAGTTCAGACTCAGAGTGTATTAAATGGATGGCATGCTCCATATATATATATATAGAGGACTTCTCAATAGTTATAATTTTTTTGTGACCATGAATGGATACTAAAAAAGTAGTGATAGCATTAAATTTTTTTGATGGTAATAAATAGCATTAAATTTTTTTGGCCAACTACCAAACTAATCACCACCGTAGGATATTAGATCTAATGGATTAAACCATTGTAACCATCCATGAGTAAATATTGTTGTAACCATTTAAACTAAACCCATATATATATATATCCTCATTTTAAGCGGACATATAGATGAAAATGGAATACAATTATTTGTTTTGCATGGATGCATTATTCCTAGGTTCATAAAATCATAGAGGACCATTTCTTACAGTAATATCTTCTTTTTCTTTTCTTTTTTTTTTTCCTTTTTGAAACCCATATTAAGATCATATTGTCTCTGACTTCTCATGTGAATATCTGCAATGGGAAAGGAGATCAATCCATTGATTAAATTATGTGACGAATGAAAATATTATAATTTTTTTTTTAATAGAGAGAACATTTTTTTTATGTATATTTTCATTCGATAGCATTGATAAATGGGAAGGAATACTGGAATCGAGATAAATAGACACACTCTTTTAAGTTCCTTCGAATTTTTTTATACTTGTCTTCTGCCGATCAAAGCAGCCAAATTGGAAGTATCTTTTGCAACCTGTATTGCTTGTCTCTTTTATTTATCTATAAATATATTTAAGGTAGGGGGTATTTCTTAGTGTTATTATACCGACTTCAACTAGTCAAAGAAAACTTTTGTCTCATGGGATTAACAAGGAAAACAAATTAAGAAAATTAGCTAAAAATAAAAATGAATTAGTGGGTATGCTATTATGCTATAAAGTACGGACAAACACAAGTGGGTTGCACGTAGCCGCGTCTCTTACAGAGTTGGATACTCGGATTCTTTGTTTGTTAAGTGAGCGAGTCAGTATCAATGCTTTTGGTCCGTTTCTTTTCTCATTTAAAAGGGAAAAAAAAAAAAAAAGTAGTTACAGATTAATAAGTTTTTTCTTTATTTGGTTTAAAAAATTACTTTACCAGGTCATCTGAAAACTAAAAAGTGTTTCCCAGCGCGTGGGATTGCCAGCCTTGTTCATCTTAAGCCCTTAGCAAAGCAAAAACCAAGGCAAACTCGTCTTAAATGCGTGATTAAATCAAGACCGTTAAATAATAATATTTCTTGGTAAAATTTAAAAATGCTTGTTCAAAAGATGAGATTTGAGAGACAAGCTACCACACTTGACGGTAGATTACGTTGATATACGTCCTTGTTTTGTCAGCCTTGTTCACATATCTTTCTTATCTTACTCCTGTTCTTCTTTTCGTTTTTATTGTTTTAAATAAATACATATTTTAATGTGCCTTTATACAATATACAAATTTGTATATAAGTATATTTATTTGTGCACTTAGAACACGGAGGTGGCTTTTCCCTTTTCCTTCTCAACAACTTCTGTGCCAGGGTTCCTGTCCTAAATAATTGACACAAAATGGATAAATTAAGTTATTTTTTAGAAACACAACATGTATATAATATGTATTGGTATAGAACAAAGAGATAGATTAATACTTTTTTAATTTGTAATACAATTACATTATTCGAAAATAGAAAGTAATCGAGTATGGTAACATGGTGGAAAATGAGAAACGAGGAAGATAGCGTGCTTGTTTAAATGACATGCTTCTCTACTTCACGAGAAAAAGCTCAAAACTAAGCTAGCATAGCTCTCTTTCTCCTCTCTTTCCTTCTTAGAGGGATAGAGAGAGAAGAGACACTAGCATACTCTAACTGCCCAAATATTAATTTACCTGTTGTTTCATGCACTTTAATTAGTCACTTCAACAAGGATGAGTGAAGAAATCTGTTTTCTCAACAAGGTTTGCTTAGATAATTATATAGTAGCTGTATGGTTTACTTTAGCTTCCTCTATTTTTCTTAATGTGACTTTGTTTTTGCTTTAGCAACACTATAATAAAGTTCTGGGTCTTGTCAAAATTTCTTTATCTTTTTTCTTTTAGTTCTATAAATATGTGTATGTGGTTAATACAAATGTGTTAATGGTACATGTTATTAGACTTTATTCCTTTTTCAGATTCTCACTTTTTCTGTAACAATTTTTTTTTATATGATTTTTTCAAAAAAGCCTATTCTCTCTGACCGTTTCTCTCGCCATATATTTCCCCGTTTAGACAGAGTACTGTGACAGACAGCAACAACAACTAACAACTAACTAACATACATATATATATAGATATGTCTGTATGTATATATCCATTACTCGAACTAACCATCCTATATATTTCTTCTTTTCCTTCACATTTTTTCTTTTTGTCCGGTTAATGGAGATTTTTAAATGGAAACAACCACAGTATGGTCCTCTCTCTGTGATCTGTTAACTCTGTTTTGTTTGTTTTTCCCTTTTTTTATCTTTTTATTTCTCATAGAAAAATGTCTATAAATCATGACATGTTTATTATAATTACTGGTGTTGATTTACAGGACACATTGGTCATCAAGACTCCAAAGAAATCTCCATTGATATTGAGGATGGTGGTTCTACTTTTCGCCATGGTTTGTGGAGTTTACATATGCTTAATCTGTCTGAAGCAAATAAAACCCCACACAAAGGCCAAATTCCTGAGCATTAAAGTTATTGAACACCAAAATTCTTGTCCATTTTCTGGTCATGACCTTTACATGCATTATCCACAACCTCAAACATTCACAAGGTATAGTACTACTTATCAAAACCAATATTACCTTTGTCAAAATATGGTTTCTGGGTTTTTATTTATTTATTTTGGTCTAACTAATATTATTCAGATTATCATATATGGTTTTACAGAGAAGAATGTGGCTGCAACCCGGTACGGTACTTTGCCATATTGTCAATGCAGAGATCCGGGAGTGGATGGTTTGAGACTTTGTTGAATAATCATACTAATGTTAGTTCAAATGGCGAAATATTTTCGGTGAAGGAAAGGAGGATTAACATTTCTTCGATTCTGAAGACGATGGATAAAGTTTATAATCTTGACTGGTTTACTAGTGCTTCCAAGAATGAGTGTTCTGCGGCTGTTGGATTCAAATGGATGCTAAATCAGGTATGCTGGCTCCCTCGTTGCATATCGAAATTTTGGCTTTAAAAAAAAAAAAAAAAGTTGATTAATGATAATGTAATAATATTAGTCTTACCCTGTTACTAATAAATCTCACCCCATTAGTAGTCCATCTTGGCAATATTATCCATTAAAAAAATATTATTATTAAGGATGAATAATTGATTCTTGCATTGGCCAAAATGCCAATAATGTAGCGCAATATTGAATTAAGGAGGTAGGGAAAAGTGGGCAGCTTTGACAGGTTGTAGTCCAATTACTAATCAGAAAGGGGTGATGTATATTGGGACATGTTTAATTAAAGTTTGCTTCATGAAAAATCCTTTAAGGTAGAACAGAGAGTTTAGGGGCCTTTTAGGATCTCAGCTGTTTTACTTAGCGTATATTCCTTTTTTTCTTTGAAGAATATATATATGCTTTAGGAATTTAAGCAAATAAATATCGCATTAAACTTCGATGGTTGTGTAAACTTCGATGGTTGTGTAATGTAATGGTGCTTTAAAATATGTGACAGGGTTTAATGGAGCATCACGAAGAGATAGTTGAGTACTTCAAGAAGAAAGGAGTGTCCGCCATATTCCTTTTCAGAAGAAACTTACTCCGGAGAATGATTTCTGTACTTGCAAATTCTTATGATAAAGATGCTAAGCTTCTAAATGGAACCCACAAGTCTCACGTGCATTCCCCATTGGAGGTCTCTCTCTCTCTCTCTCTCTCTCTCTCTCTCTCTCTCTCAGGAGTCATGACCATGCATGTTTACATACATTTTTCTGTGCTTGTTGCAGGCTCAAATACTTGCAAACTACAAGCCAAAGATTAATGCAACATTAATGATAAAAGAGCTTAATAAAGCAAATGAGACAACCACCAGAGCTTTAGAATACTTCAAGAGCACTCGTCACATTGTTGTTTACTACGAAGATGTTATCAACAATCGCACCGTACGTAATGCATAATAATTATCTACTAATAAATTTTTGAACTAATGGTTAATTGCTGGATTAATAGTAAAGTTGTTATAACATATACGTACTCGTATGTTTGTGATCGTGCAGAAACTCAAAGACGTTCAAGAATTTCTAAGGTTACCTTACAGAGAGCTTAAGAGCCGCCAGGTTAGGATACATACTGCACCATTGTGGGAGCAAGTCCAGAACTGGGCTGATGTTAAGGATGGACTAAATGGAACGTCATTTGAGACTTTCCTCCATTGAGACTATTGATATTGATTACTGGGTTTTGTTTGAAACGATGTAAATATCAGACTTCAGCATCAATTTTTGCCCCGAGCGATACCAGTTGAAATTTTCTTTATTTTTTTTTTCTTTGGCTGTAGCGGCAGATTTAAATCATTTTTATCACCTAATTCCAATTTAGTTAATTTCTTTTACCCTTCTAGTGAAATGGAGAGTGGTGCATTTATATAAATCGTTCCACCATGTAAAACGATGAAATTCCATTCCATTCAAGTAGACATAAATGCTTATAATTTCTTGAAAAGTACTACTGTTCCGACTCCTTTTGAGTTTCTAATGGCTTGTAACTAAACTATCCACCTACGTCGGTAAACTATCATTTTCCTGCTTCCTAAGATATGTAGCTAGCTTGGATCAAACTATACAGATCTTCTCGTCACTCGTTAACAATGCCAAAAATCACCAATTTTGATCACGGCCAGAGACTAGGATGAATAGATTTTGTCTAAATTAGTCACTGCCATAGTAAAGACCTATAGAGCTTATATACCATATAGAACCATATGCTAAAGGTCTGATTTGAACTCAACTAATGTGGCGAGTCATCACCAAGTGTGACGAGGACATTCAATGCTATATTGTGTTAAAATGACCACCCCGGGCCCATATTCTTCAGCCTAGTGATGTGGAATCACACCGTACTACTTTCTTTTCTTTACTTTTCCCCATTCCATTGCTGGAAACTAAACTAATGTTACAAATTTGACCAACGAAGTCAGTGAGTAACTGACCCATTACTCGCTGTTTTACTTGAATCGTCAGTTTGTTTAATTACAAAGTGGTCAACAATCTTAACAGTATGTATAGGATCCTGCTGAGGAGCAGCTGCACTCCATTTGCTTGGAAATCTTCTGCAGTGGCTCGGCTGCTGCGGCT
Organism: Trema orientale; assembly: GCA_002914845.1. Classification (NCBI taxonomy): domain Eukaryota; kingdom Viridiplantae; phylum Streptophyta; class Magnoliopsida; order Rosales; family Cannabaceae; genus Trema; species Trema orientale. The sequence goes on along the minus strand of JXTC01000499.1, from coordinate 149,436 downwards.
GTTTTGGCTCCCCATCCCAGTTCGGGTCCAGCTTCCATTCCTTTGGAACCTGTATTTCGGAAGGTAACAATGTGACTCCCTATGGTTGATTAAGCTGGATAATTGGTATAGAACTGTCTATTAAACAAGATCAAATGGCGCAGCAAAACCCATTAGCCAAAAAGGGACCATACTGATTTCTTACCTTATCAACTGCAAGGGTGAAAACCTCTAGATCACCGTCTTTAGTTATGTGGAATCGAGTAAATGCCTTGTAATTTGCAATTCGGAGTGAGGAGAAGGCTTCATCAAAGTGTATGTGAAGCCAGTTGATGCAGATGTACAAGTAGCTACCAAATACCAGGGAGACCACTGGTGTTGAAAAGACCCAGAAATAAAGGAAGACAGAAGCGTAATAAATGACAGCACCTCCTCTAGAGAGCGACTCCATCCCTTTCTTACAAATGCTGCTCCGTGTGACAGCCATTACCTGATTAAATAAAACTTGGTAAGACAAAAATAACGAGAGCGAAAGAACAACCATCAACAGCTTGTCATACCTCTGGAACATCAAATGCAGACATAAGATACTTGATACATGCTGGATAAAGGCCAAAAGTCCTTTGTTCTATGCGAGCTCGAAGACCAGTTGGATCTGGAAAGTGCTCACTCTCCACAGAACGGTACCACTGATATAAAGTGTGATAGCCTGGAATTAAAAATCCATCATCACTTACACTCCAGTACCATATAATTTGTGTAACTTCTAAATATTGACTCACAAATAGTTAACATCAGGGAAAACTCAAAAACGATATCGTCACTACTCACATGCTAATTATAACATATAGTCAACACAAACACTAACATACTATTTTTTTTCCGGCACAAAATTTAACTAATATAATGCAGTCCGTATAGTTGTTCTCTTCTGAAGAGCTTACAGGGCAGATGTATACATTAAACAATTATTTGACCATCACACAATGAGATCAAGAAACAATCAAGAGACGAGGCACATAGCAGTAGAAAAACTGACCTGAAGTTGCTAGTAGATTGTGCCTGATACATGTCTCAACACCCAGTTCCAACAGCAACATAAGAAGTAGAGCTGCAGCCAGGTGTGCAGAGACATGAATAATACCAATTATTAACCTCTTCTTCCAAGAAACTTTGGAGGGAACAAATGCGATTGCCGCAATTAGCAACATCAAAGCACCTGCGGAAGATACATAAGAGCGTTGCAGCAGGTATATAAAAGCATTCCACACCGTGCCAAAGAAACTCCCCAAGTGACCAGAAAATGAATCATCTTGCAAGATATGGTCAAGCTTACACTACAAAAGAAAAAAGAATTGGTCACCCCTCAATGGCACATGGATAACTACTACGTGTTTACACTACAAAAGAAAAAAGAATTGGTCACCCCTCAATGGCACATGGATAACTACTACGTTATAAAGCAAAGACTCGCTAAATCATAGAACAAAAAAGATCAAAGTACCAGAAATTGTTAAATCCTAAGATACTCCAATTGAAAGAGAGGGAGGGAGGGAGGGGGAGAGTTTTCAGCAAATAGACTGCAGCACTACTCAGAGAGAAAAAGAGAAAGGAATGGTTTTTATTTCTTTAAGTGAGAGAGAGAGAGAGAGAGAGAGAGAGAGAGAGAGAGAAGAGTGAGTTTATCAAATAGAAAGCAGAACTATTCAGGAAGAGAGAGCCAGGCAGAGGTTCTTATTTCTTTTAGTTATCCAACCGAACAACTAAAACTGCCAGAGTTCACAGGAACTTCAAAAACAAGAACATAAAGAAGTTTGAGTGGTAACGATTGTTAACTTGTAATATTAGTTTGTGAACAGTAAACTAACCTGTGGAAACATAGAAAATGCCAGTACGAAGTATATAATGCCACCAATAAAATCAAATTGCCAGTTCTTCTTTCTGAACTTCAAAATATTCCCTAGTGCAATCTGCATCGGATAAAAAACAATATTCCACCAACAGTGAAAAGGAAATTAATAGATTACATCAACCGAAAATTAATAAGATATACCATAAAATATGAAAGTAAAAGATTGAAAAATTACCCTGCTTGAATCTTCAAAAGAAGGATAAGCAGCTTTGCAGTCATAGGGTGTACCATATAACTTCTTAAAATTACCAAATACATGAGTGGGATGTAAAAAAGCCCCACCACAACCATTTACAAGTAAATGCTGCACATGGACTGGCCCATCTGATTTAACATATGAATGACGCATATAATGATGCAAGTCTCCGGCAATTCGAAGTTTACACCTTCCTTTCAAATAATCACGAATCAGGTGTGAGACAGTCTTTCCAGAAACATCATTCCAGTACCAATCAAGAAGCCAATTTGGTTCATGTGTCATAATGATTACAGAATCATCATCTCCAACCTTGATCACACATGGTGAGATGAGAATGCCAAAGTTGGTCAGTAATAGTTCCAATATATGTCATAAGTAAAAAATAAACAGAAGTGAAAGCTTATGTGCAACCCCAGTAGCATAATAGGAATGCTGTTTTACATATGTGAATCAAATGTATTTATTGATAGGCATCATATCCTTAAAACCTCTATAGGTCATGAGAATGCTATAGCAACAAAGTTAAAAAACAACTCCAACCTTAAATATAATGAAATATCAAAATGGTAGATAACAACATATAATGTCGAACATGGATTCTACCCACTGTTTCACATGACTACCTAGGAAAATGATGGCATAATAACGTATAATGTCTAACTTGGACTCTACGCATTGTGTAAATTTACAATAGCATGATAACAAACTCGAGAAGAATTTAATCAGAGAACATAATTATTTTTGTTTACTTCTGCCGATGTACTCAGTAATATGCACCCTGGAAGTAATTCTATGGACATGCATTGGTGCTGCTCTAGCATAAGGCTAGTTGAGACACTAAAATAAGTTGTAAATAAAATTTTTTTAACCCAGCTGTATCAAAAAAATATGAAAGCAAAAGAAAGTACCTTTTCCTTTACAAGTTCTGAAAAGAATTTAAATTGGTAGACATCAATATCTCCATGGAGTGCTAAATCAAGACCAAATACCCACCATCTTTTTGGAAGTTGCAAAGCAAAATAACTCTTCTTTTGAGGCATAAACCACCCACCCAACCAGCTTTTATGACAAATATACCTCATAAAGGTATGAAGTCCATCAAACCAATCTGTGCCATGCACAAAATAGTTATGCCAATAATGTAGATTCAAAGAAATTATTCTCTTAGTAACAGGGGATAAAAAGGGAAAAAAGGAAGAAAAGAAAAGAAAAGAACAACGATGCTGATAACAAAAGCTAACCATGATTTCCAGGGATAACAAAACACTGAGGCCCAGTGTACTCCTTCAGTTCAGACACGCCCGGAGGTACCTCAGGCTTATTTACAGCTATGTGTTCTTCTTTATACCAGGAAGGGGGCTGGAGAGCATACTCAAAAGGACAAAAGAGACGCCTTTCATACGTAAATGCTGATGGATTTGGATATCTGTATGATGGCCAAAAAAGGATATATCAATAGGCATACAACAAGAAAATATAGAAAAAAAAAATGATATTTTTATGCATGTTCAATGCTTCTGTTGGCTATGAATAGTATATTGCACATAAATGCTTGTCAAGCTCTCAATGATAAATTATTTAAGGTTGAAAAGTTGATACCATTAAAGGGAAAATTGTTATAGAGAAACTACACCAGTCAAATAAAAATATTATATGCAAAGCCCAGGCACTTAGATTAAATAAAAAGGCATGAAATATTACAGGAAACTCCTGGATTGGTCCACAGACATGCTTAACAAACAAAATTCCATTAACCCATTCGAGAAGCAAAGCAGTGTCAAAATAAAGTTGATGTGGCAGAAGTGTGGCGTCAGGAATGACTTATATAGCAAAGTCAGAGAAAGAGCATAAATAAGCACAGTATTGTGATAACTTGGAATATTGGTGGCTAATTGATGAGAGGGATGATTTCAAGTATAGTTATTATGAGTCAGAAATTAATTCTTTGTGCTTAACTACAAACTAAAACTCCAACAACGCATTCTACTCACTATAGAAAGCAATTGTCTACTCACGCAAGATCTCCTCCAATAAGAAGTAAGTCGCCACGTGGTAGATTAAGCACTGAGTCACCTCTATTGAGATGAATGGAAGGCTGAGCAAGCAAACGAGCAACTGAATAAGATGAGTTTCCACCATCACCAGTATCAGCCATGAAGTCAAACCATAGGTCATCCTTCTCACTAAATTGATTGTATAAGAGATCCCCCTGTTGAGCTCCATCATTAACCTTGCTCATTGCTGCCTAGTGATGTTAAGAAAAAAGACATTCATAAGAATCGCCTGTAGCCAGAAACTGTTTATTTTAAAATCATAAACAGCCAGAAACTGTTTATTTTAAAATATCTCCATGAAGTTAAAGCAAAAAAGAATAATATAATTATCTACTAATGCAAGTATTTCATCTCAAGGAATTTACTCATAAAAAGATAAGCACCACAGCACTAACGACAAAATAGAAAAACAGATGCATTTCATAAAATGCCAATTCTCAGGTATAACTATCTGCAGTGGCTCATCATTTTCGCATCTCAATTCCCAGCTAAATACCTTTAAGCACAGTTCTGGTGAGACTACTTGTCTCACAGTAGTGCGTAAAAATTTTCTATGGAAGTTATTTTTTGCAAATTAAAAATAATAAACAGTGGAAATCCCCAAAGCATAACAATTTGAATTAGATAATAAAACAGAAAAGTAAACCATACTTGCATCATCCGCATATCAAAACGGCCGACAAAGACAGTTACTGATACAAGGAGATCAAAAACAGTCTTAAACAAATCAGCTGATGTTCTGCAACATAAAGCCATTGGTAAGTTAACACAATTAGTTAAGCTCTACTTGTTATCGTTCAAAAGACAAAAGAAGAGGCAAGATAATAGGTAAAGAGTATACCCTGAATACCAGGGAACCATATCCAAGAAACCAGGCTTCATTTGCTTCTTCTTCAACTTCTCGTATTCTTGAACTGACAAAGGGTGAGTAAGAGCCCACCTTTTAATGATCACAGATAAATGAAGCAAAATTTAGATAATAAAAGAAAGCTAAGAAAATAAATACAGGATAAATATCTATCTACGAATTCTCTGTCGCGAGAACAACAAATAACTTAATTTTGAAATCAAGCTACAAACTACCACTCACCCTGTTGACCTTTCTATCACATAATTGGCAATGTAAAGGCCAATAAATGTGGCCCATAGCGAGTATATAGGAGAGATTTCATCCGAAGAACCATCACAAGAGCCATTGCATGCTAACTGAGATATTAAAAAGAAACAATAAAAGTAAAATAACTGGAACTTTACAGAAACAAAGAATAAAACTTTCAGCTTCCGGTAGTAATACCTCGCCATAAATAACCCACTTGGACAAAAGCGGATAATCACTTGCAGACCCAACTGGAGCAAACCAAGATGAGCATACTTGGTCTTTCAGCTCATTCATCCGAAGGAACTTTGCAAGCCATGTGTTTCTCTCTTCTTTCTTCCAGAAAGAGAACCAATATGAGCTTCTGCGCTCAAGAGGTCTCTCTCTTAAAACAGCAAGGTTGCCACAGTGGCTATAAAATACACAGCATGCCATACTGAGGACCTACATTAAGAAAAAGGGGTGATGATAATAATCGGAATTCACAGGTAAATGACAAAAAGAAATCTGTTACCGAGAAAAAAAAAAAAAAGAGAAGGTCCCTAACTTACAGCACAGTTTTGAAGAATAGTCAAGATTGCTGGCCTTCTTCCAGCAACACGGGAAACAAGACCAATATACCAGAGCCCAAGAAATATGATGTGGAATACAAGAAGAAATAAAATAGAAGAGACATAAATTGTCAAAAACAGTGATAGGTTCATTCTCATGTCCACTCCCATCGACTGAAAACTAGGAAGATGATATAGAGCTGCTACTAAAATCCAAGCTATATACCTACAAAAGAAAATTTCTCAGAATTACCAACATCAGTTAACCATATCTACGTCCACACTATGCATGGCAGATATCATATCTTTAAAGATAAGCTTCTATAAAGATGCAAGAATTATATATGGGTCAGAATCAAGTATAAGAGCAACTCGAAAGGATTTAGAGGAAACACTTACCATCGACTAAAATTTGAATAACTCGGCTTGATAGTCTTTCCAATAAATGGAGATGAAAAGAAATAGAAAAAACCAAGAAGACAGCCATACATAGACCACCATTTAATATTCTTGTCCAATTTTTCTACAAGGGTATGAATGTTGTCGGATGAGATAAAAAATAGGCAACCCACAACAACCGCAATAACAGCATGGCGCGAGTGCTCGTGGGGGTAAGGATATCTATGAGTTAAAATCGTTCTAACCCTCTCCATTCTGAGGGAATCCAGTAAACCAACTGACTGCTTAGTAGATCCCATCAAATAACTTCACACTCGTTCAAATTATTTGACTCAATTCAGGTTCTCGCAGATAGTCCAATGGATGCAACCAAACCAGTACCACAACCAATCCCAGAATCCTGTGAACATAAATAAGTTAATGCAATATCATGACACAAATTACAGAACTATATTAACTTTTTTTTCTTTTTCATTAGAATCTCAAGGGAATTCGCGTAATAAACATGTCATCCCTCACGAAAATTCAATAAATGCCGCAACTGTGTACAGCATTCCCCATTGCACCATCCATCCCATCCAATCTGGCCCAGAAAGTCTACTACATTATAAGCACACAAAAATCTTACCGCATTTCGAATTTGCAACCGGATTACAAACTGAAAAGAATGATTTGTTTAACTATTCTCTCTTCCTCTCTCAGAATACAATTTCGGAACTATACTTGTACAATTTCTATCAATGAATAACAGCATATCATGGTTCAAAAGGATTAATCAAAACCCATATTGGCAATTGGTAATATAATATCCTAAAACTCCATAACAAGTTGTTCAACCAATAAAAACCAACAATAACCCAAACAAGTCAAACCACATTCCAACTTTCAAATAATTAAATTGGAGAGAGTCACATCACACAGTGGGACAATTATTTCAAAGAGCTGCGGAACAAACAATGAAACAGAAACCAACGAGATTCATCTTCCTCAAATATAATATAATATATATATATAAATAGACACCGTAAGGTACAGAGGAAAAAGACACCATAATTACTAGCTTTGTTGCTATTCTAACCGAAAATCAAAATAGAAACTAACCTCTCTTACACACTCAACCATTTCAACCCCCAAACAACACTCAAATTCACCAATATAAACACCCCCAAAACAAATGCCAACTTCTCATCTTGGAGAGAGCTAGGGTTTGCTAGCTTCTACAATACCAAAACCCCCCCCAAAAAAAAAATAAAAATAAAAAAGGAGGCAAAAGCAAAAGCAAAAGCTGGTTAAGAAAAAAGAGAGAAACCCAAAACCGACCTTGGAAAAACTCAATCAATCAGACTCCACCGCTTCAGAAAATTCTTTTTCCAACCAAAAAAAAAAAGCAGAAACTGAGGAATCGGATAAGGTAGTACCTGAAATAGGGGAGAGAGAGAGAGAGAAACTATATATAATAAATAAAGAGGAAGAAAGAAAGAAAGAAAGAAGGGGATGTCTGGGAAGAACATGGCATTATAACAATGGCATATTCTCCTCTTCTCTTCTTTCTTTCTTTCTTTCTTTTTCTTTTTTTTTTTTCAAATAAAAAGACCAAGACAACATAAATATAAAATATGAAAAATTAAAAAATGTATACGTGTCCGGTTGCCTCTTTACGAAATCGGGACTGAATTGGGCGGCTTTGCTTGGTTTTGGGCCGCAAATGGGAATGTACGTCGAAACTTCGCTTGCTTTCTACGATTGCCTTAAACCTAAAACTTAACTTTGTTTAGTTTTGTTTAGATTAGTCATTAGATTACTTACGGCACGGCCTCCATTTTTTCTTTTTTTTTTTAATCCGATTTGGACTTTCCTGTAAGATGGGCTGGGCTTATATGTTTTAAAGTCAGGGATTGCTGTTAATGATCTAAAGCCCAACTTTGGTTTCTAACACTTTTAGTTGTAAAAACCAAAAACAACTACAAAAATACGGAGGTCAATTTTTTTTCTTCCAATTCCCGTACAGATTTTAATAGAAAATATCGCTTTTTAAAATTTTTTTAGAAAACTACAATTTTTAAAATGATTATTAGTTATAAATTTCTGAAAACTAGTTAGCGATTATCAGTTATAAATACCTTTAATTACTAGTTACTAATACTCGAAAATTGGTTACTAGTTACTATTTTAAAACTGTCATTGTTTAAAAAATAGTATTTTTCTAATAAAAACTGTACTGAATCCACAAAAAACATAGACTATCATATTTTTCTATTTTTTTTTTTCCTTAAAGATGTCGTACAAGGCCTAATTTTTAGTTCTGATTTTTGTGTGTTCTACTCACAAGCCAAGCTTTTGCTTTCATGGACTGGTATAGATAACTACACTATTCACTTCTTTGAGAAATAGCAGCTCTAAAAGTTTCATTTGGTCTTATAGCTGCCAATTAAAATTTTTGGAAATGTAGCATTTTTTTTCACATTAAATGCCGAAAATGTCCTATATCTTTACGAAAGATAATCAACTAGCTTCGTCCCTAAGTTTAAGAATAATCAATGCTATTTTAATACAAGGTGTTCCTTTATTTTTAAGTATGTGAACATCATTTTCTTTTTTCTTTTTTTCAGAAAAGTGAAATATAATTTTCCTTTTTCACGTTTTCCTCGTTCTAATTTAGATTTTTTATTCCCGCAGGGTGCTCTTATCGGGAAGCTTTCATAAATAAGAGTTCTAATATTTTAATTTTATCACATAGAAGCTAACTAAATATATATTTTGAAGTATAGTAGTTTTAAAAACCAATTAGTCAAAAAAAAAAAAAAAAAACGCAATCATTAAGTTGACAAACCTTAACCAATCAGTAGACAAATCTCAATCAATCAAGGAAAAATTATGTTGAAATTCGAAACTTTGCAATAAATACTGATATAACAAAATAAATAAATAAAAAGACACCGTTAAAAATAAAAATTTAGAACGTTGTAAAGTTAAGTTTGGAACATTAGCATCTTTCAGATTTTATTTTTTTTGTATAGCTATTTTTATTATAAAGTTCCGATATGCTTCTAACTTTTCTTTGATTGGTTAAGTTTTGTTTGCAGAACCTAAACCAGTAAGTTAAAGAGAAGTTAAACCCCAGTCACAATTAAAGAATATCATAAACCAATTATAGGAATTGGTTCCCAAATGAGCATTCTTGTACACCAGTCTACTAAACTCCTAGAACCAATTTTGTAGTTGGTTTTGAAGTAAGCGTTATTTGATCTATTAATGGGCGAGTAGAGTGTATTCCCCACTCAATTTTCAAATTTCATTTTTACCCCATGCAATTACTTACTTTTCCAACATGCCAAGTTTTTTTTTTCCCCTCTTATTTTCCTAATATCCTACTTAAATTCAATCACTTATGAGACATAATTATCTTATTATGTCTAAAACGAAGTATTGTTTGCAATGGGTAAATAAATCTTGACACTTCGTTTATACCAAAGGTCGTAATTTATTTGGTCTATTTCAATGGAATAATGAGTCTCAGTTCATCAAAATGATTGACTTCGAATAGAGAAACTAGCACATGATTATAAGTATATTGAACAAGTACATGATTATAAGTATATTGAACAAGACTAGGTGAAGTTAAAGTTAAAGTTGAAGTAGCGCCATAACTTAAATTCTAGAATCTTGCAATTGTTGCATATCTACCTTAATCTTGAGTGGTCAATGAACACATGCATGTATTTTACACTCTTTGAATGCATAAAAAGCTAGGCCATAAATGCCAATTGAGCCTATGCACTTTGGGAAAAATAAGATACAAGTAGTAGGGAATATTGTTGATGGATATGAAATCCATAACTCAATAAGAACTTATGATACCACCTTCAGCTTCCCAATGATTTGGATAACCAAAGCATTATGCCATGATTTTCAGTAATTGAGCATATTGAATTGTAAATATTCATAATGTCGATAAATAAAGAATGTCAAATTTATTCATTAGATGAAAAATAGTTACTTTGGAAAAAAGATGTAAGGGTTAATATCACTCAGGGCCATAACTCTCAGGCCCCAATTTTTACCCGATGTATCACTTAGGTCCCCCAGTTTTTTTTTTTAGTATTTAAATTCTCGAACTTTAGTATTTTGTAACATTTAAGTCCTTTTCACGTATTCTGAGGTATTTGACCTTGAAGTATCATGTGTTTTGCACGTGTTCCACAAAATTAGGGGTATTAGTTAGAAACAAATTTGTAGTCCAAAAAACACAGTCAATGTTTGCACCTTTGAAAGGCTTTCCGTATGTTTGCACCTTTGAAAGGCTTTCCATCATTTATGCTTTGGTTTTCAGTGAAGTGGAGTTCAATTTTAGGTAATGGTGCATTCACACAAAAGTCTCTCGCACATATTCCTTAGATTTGGAGCTCTATATCAGTTTGATGCCAAGAAAATTCAAGAAGAAAAAAAGAAGTAAATTGAAAATCCAAGTGGAGAGTTGCATTCAAATTTTAAAAACAAATCCGCAAGCACCAAAATAACAAAATCAAGAAATAGGAAATACTATATATACACCAGTAGGGAAAGATTTGAATTAAAATATTTTTGTCTCATTTACTGATAAATTTGGTCGAGAAGATCATTCTCCCAACAAGGAATAAGACAAGAAAAACATGAACATAAAAGGAACAAATTATTCATCAAAGAAAGAATGACAAAATTAATTGGGCACATCTATGAAGATTACACAAGACATTCAATTAGGACTTTTTAATCCATTATCCAACTTACTATTTACGACAAATTTTCTCTGGATTTTGGTGGGAAAACAGTTGAAGTGATTATATATAGAAAAATAAAACATAATTTCTTTTGTAAGATAAGGCTTTATGAACTAGACACAGAATTTCAGAATCTTATGACCAATTAATCAAATCTCTAAGAGAAAATTAGGCCATCTACAACAATTTTATATTTTATAAAAGAATTGCAAATACATAGTGGACTCAGTTTTTTCTAGATTAGGTACCGCATTTTGTAGAAGTATGTCATTTTATAAAATAGTAACTAGTAATTAGCAACTAATTTTAGAGCACTAGTAACTAGTAACTAAAAGTATTGATAACTGATATATAATTGATAACTAGTAATCAATAATCAATTTTCAATAATCAATTTTCAAACACTAATAACTAGTAACTATTTTTAAAAATGGTATTTTTCTAAATTTTTTTAAAAAATAGTATTTTTCTAAAAAACGCAATACGGGAATTGGAAAAAGAGTTGACCCACCGTATTTTGTAAATCTTTTTTGTTTTTGTAGGTAACAGTGTTAAAAACCCAAATCTCTAATAGGTCAAAGCCCAATTAATTATCACATAATTAATAATTGAGCTTTTATCATTAAAATTGTATGAAATTACACTATTGGATTAATTGATAAATTAAATTAAAGCTAATTAGCGTTCAATCAACTTTTCAATTGAGCATTAAGTATACAGACACATGTATCCTGACATATATACTAATAATTGGAGTTCTATGAAATTATAGTTTTAGCCCCCTAATTACATCTTAGGTTAATATCACCCAAGGTCCCCCGAGCTTTATCCAATGTATCACTTAGATCTTAGTTTTTTTTTGTTTTTCTTTTTTTTTTTTGTAGCATTTAAATCCTTAAATTTTTCTATGTTGTAACATTTAAGTACTTTTCACAGATACCGTTATACTTAGCCATGATGTATCATGTGTTTTTGCACGTGTTCCACAAAATTAGGGTATTAGGTAGAAATAAAATCATAGTACCAAATGGTCAGCCATTTTCACCCAAAAATAAATATTAACAAGAACTGTTTTGATCCTTTGTAAAGCTTTATTCATCATAGCTGGCCGTGAGCATAAACAAATTTGAGGTTGCAAAACTGGCAGTTAAAGGTCGGATCTGGATTAACAAATACGATGGGAGTGAATACGAGAAACAGGCGGCAGCAGGATTCTCAATCGGCAACGAATGCGTATAGGTGCAAGTAACGGTGAAGCACGAGGTCGGAGGTTGTGTGATGGAAGATTTAGGATGTTGAGGCAGTGGCTAGTACTTAGGCATGGTGGGTGGTCAGCGTGAATGGTGACTAATGTCATCATCTCCTTCTTTTTCTTAGACTGGTGGCTATAGTAATAGATTGCATATATTCCACAAGCCTACTACACTTAAGAGATAGAAGAAATTCACCTCCCCCTTTCCGAAGGTAGAGTTGCCAAATTCTAATGAGTGAGTAAATGAGTGATAGAAAAAAGGAACATACCCAATTCAGTCCAAGATTTAATTAAATGTTCGGGGCATTTTTAAAGGTCAAGAAGAAGAATAAAATTCAATGTGAATCCAAAAGTTAAAGAATTCTCAAAGTGAATAAATCTCAAGAAGGATTTATGTCGTGGAGTTTCTTAGACATAGTTAAGAAGGCGAGAGAACAGACCAGAAGATTCATTGGTGACTAGATCTTTCATGTATTCTTTTTATTCTTTTTAAAGAATTTAAGTTGAATTAAGTACTATCCATAAATTAATTCTAGTTGTCAGAAACATTTTAGTTTGTTGCTTCTACTATTGTGATATCTGATTTGTTCAGAACAACTAGTATTTTTGTTATAGCTGTTGAGATATTTGCCCTACAAAGCAGATTTCTAATTTGACCTTTTATATAAATAACTTTCTCATATATGTAATCTATGATATTTGTTAGATTAAATTATCTCATTAGAATAGTTTATTTATCTAAAAAAGATTCCATGATTTTATTAGTATACAAAGAAATAAACATGATTAAGTATGTTAATTATGGAGAGGCTTATTTCTTTATCTAAGTCTAAATCACTTTGTTCACAATCAGTAAATAAAGATAGAATACTTTATTTACTATACGTGATAGTGTTTATCTATCTCAAAGGGAATGATGTATCTCAAATCATTAAAGTGTCTGACTTCTGATAGAATTACTAGTACAACATAAACAAGTTATGTGTATTGAATTGGAACATGTAATATAAGAATTAGAATATTATAACTTATTTCTTATTATTACCACTTACTAGCTCTAAGTATATATGTAGATCTTAATCCTTAGTATTTGATTGGACTTGTTTTCATGAGTTATAGTATTTGACTTTTTAAAAGACTAGCTTCTATGAAGTACGAGATGAACTCTAGCATCTTATAGGTTACAATTTATGAATTGAAAGGAACACCAAATAGTTAATAACACTATATGTGGTGCCCAAGATTTTCATATGTATACTAAGCTAATAATAAGCATGTTCCAATTGCATATTGGGCATCTAGAAGTCATTAATACCAATTTCATAGTAACATGCTCATTCATTATGTTATGTGTTTTTATATACATGTTATTATACTTATAATTATTGAAATGTCCCAATGTAGTGTAAAGGTTCAATACCCTTAGAGATAGAGAGAGCTTGATGTACTAAAAGAGCAAAGAATATATTTATGAAAGCAATATTATGTGCACATGCATTAAGATCATGTTTGCTGATAACTTGGTCAAATAGTTATTTTTCGGTAAAATGTATTTCTTAAGCCTTTCAGAGCCGGATTCACTGTGTGTTTAACACGTCAAATAGCTTTAATTCAATATGTAGGATTTATTTATAGCATCTTATTTATCGGCTCTAGGTAAGCACGAGGTGGAATTCACGACACTGATTTGTGTTTTATTGCACTAAACTAGCTTATATTCAGCTCAACTGCGTAATGTCATTTTTGTACATTCTAATTATTAAGTACTAATACTATGTTTGTATTAGTAATTAGAGTCTAATTGACTTATTTTTATATTTAATGATTGGTTATGGGGCTAAGTTCTACCAGATTATAATAAAATTTGTCACATGGGATCGTAAGTTAAAGTATGACTAGTTTTCACTTTTTAAGCTAGGATTCACCAACTTTATCTATACTTGGGTTTATGAGAGTGACCAGTAACGTGATGACTATGCTAAGGATATTTTAGAGCTAGACACATGGAAAGTAATATGCAAAATACCCAAAATACCCCTCAGAAATTAAGTATTGCCATTTCTTAGCCATTAAGTGTAATTTTTAGACCAAATGTGGTCATTTTCTTTCTCTTTCTCTCCAGCCACGACCTGAAACTCTTAAGCACCTTTCTAGACTTCTCTCAACTTCACTTAGCCATTTTCAAAAGTTTCTAAGTGGTAGAACTCAAGTTGGAGCTCTAGAAAGCAAGATAGATCAAAATTAGTCAAGGAAATTCTACTAGTTCTTCTTCCTAGGTCTTGTTCTTTAATTTTAATTCTCCACTTGTTCCCACTTAAATAATGGTTCTTTCAGGTCGTATTGAGTCCTAAAATCTATTTCTAAGCCTTGGGAATCAAAGTAGGAACGCTAGTATCAAAATTCAAACATATCTAGCCTCACATCACCATTTCTCTTAACATTTTCTCTCTCATCATTGTTTGTCTCGTCATTATCTCTCTAGTCTTATGTAAAAGTGGTATTTTTCTAAATATTTTTAAAAATTGTATTTTTCAAAATAAAAATTTTAAAAGTGGTATTTTTTAAAATATAATTGTAAGAAAAATATCACTTTTAAAACTTTTATTTCGAAAATACTACTTATGAAATTGATTTAGATAAATACTACTTTTTCTCTCTCCTATTTTCCCTTTCCTTTTTCCTTTATTATTCTCCCTTTTGATTTTCACTTTCAAAAGTAAAAAGTACTAGTTACCAAATATGTATTTATTTTTTTATTTTAGAAAACAAAAAGTATAACATTGGTACCAAACATATTTTTGTTTTTGAAATGCAAAAAATAAAATAAGAAAAAGTACTTTCATTTTTGTGTTTTAAGAAACAAAAAAATAATATTACCAAACAACACCTTAGTATGTTATGTTATGAAAAGAGGTCTAAATCTAAAACTTAAGAGTCAATAGAACTATTAACAAACAAAAGTAACATAACATGTACCTTTTTAGTCACAACAATGGTAACATCTTTTCTATTTTCATGTTTCTTTGGTGCTCTACAGTTTTCTTTATGCGACCGATCTCGCCACAATTATATCAATTTAATTTTCTTCCAACTCTGAACTTACTTAGTCTATTTTTTGGCTTTGATTACTCTTATCCAGGTTAGAATTCCTATTGATGCATATGCTCTTGGTCTCAAGATTTAGGGTAGAATTTGATGTCGATACTTTACCAAAATTTACTGTGTGAACCTTCTAAGTAAGAAACATTACTGCATGAACTTTATTGTCAAAATTAATTTCAACAGATAAAAATTAGTTGACTATTATGTTGAACTTATTGAAAGTACTGCCACATAGCACCTTATTCCATCTTTACATTAAACAATTTCTTTATAAGATTTATTTTGTTATTTACAGAAGGTTTTTCATACATGTAGATAAGATCTTAATAACTCTGTTATGATTTTCTCCTTCACCATGTTATGCGCTACATTCTTCAATAGTGTCAATTGGATAACTCCAAATATAAGTCTATTAGTGAGACTTTAAACATCTTCTTGCTCTATTATGGTTTTTGTCCTAATGCAACTTTTTTCTATAGAGATCGTCTTCGACTTAAATTCTCCAAAAATGTGGATCCATACCATCGAACTAATCTATCCTTGGTCATGGTCCTTCTTTTCCAACCATCTCTTTCATTTAAACGAACTTAGTTCTAATACAGATCATCTTCGATTTAAATTCTCCAAAAATGTGGAATCCATACCATCGAACTTATCTATTCTAAGTCGTGGTGCTTATTCTCCAATCACTGATTTCACTTAAATGAACTTAATTCTAATACCAGTTGTTAATTGTTATGGATTAAATGCCTTAATCATTTACTAAAAATAATAAAACACAAAATGAAGCAGTCACATACAAGATCGTAGTAGTTTACCTTCAACGTGAGATCTACGTTCACTTTCAATCGCTCTAGTTTTTCACTCTAATTTTAACAAAAAAATACAAGTAAATTTCACACATCACTCCTCTCAGACTCCGTAGTTTTATGTGTAATCTCATTCTCACAAAACCAACCCCCTTGAAATAACTTCTTTTTTTTTTTTTTTTTTTTTTACTTCTAAAACTAGGAAACCAAAATGTATGTGTGAAATCTCATATACATCATGCTTATATGTGTCAGGGTGATTTTGTAATTATAATTAAGCTCTACACATCTAATAATTATGTATCTTCAAATTTTTTATATACTTGATTTTCTTGGCAAATTATCACATGGATTAACTGTTTTAATAAGTAATGAATATAAGTACTTACTGGGCAACTTAGAGACTAAATTAGTACTTTAATTTCGAATAAATTAGCTAGACGCCACTTTTTTTTTCCTTATTAATTAAATTTACCACCATACTATTTTTTTTATGAATTCTTGATGGGTTCTTAATGAATTCTTGATAATTTTGATAGATTCTTGATGGATTCTTGATAGATTCTTGACTCGATGGATTCTTGACGCATTCTTGATGAATTCTTGATAAATTCTTGACTAATTTCCTCCCAAAAATGGTAAAATTTAATGGTGGTGGTAAATTTAGTTAAACATTTGAAAAAAGTAGCAATTACCTACTTAACCCTTTAATTTCAAACATATATATATATCTATCTTGTGAATCATTCTTCTTGAATTTTGAAAAAATTAGCTAGAAGCCACTTTTTCTTCCTTATTAATTAAATCTACCACCATACTACTTTTTTTATGAATTCTTGATAGGTTCTTGATGAATTCTTGACAATCTTGATAGATTTTTGATGGATTCTTGACAGATTCTTGACGTCGATGGTGATCTTGATGGATTCTTGATGCATTCTTGATGAATTCTTGATAAATTCTTGATTAATTCCCTCCCAAAAGTGGTAAAATCTAATGGTGGTGGTAAATTTAGTTAAACATTTGAAAAAAGTGGTAATTGCCTACTTAACCCTTGAATTTCATGAGTCACATAAGAGGTTGTTCGACAACATTTAATTATTTATTTTCATTATTAAAAATAAAATCTAAAGTAAATATATTCTCAAAATAATTTTTGGAAAACTTTACATGCTTTACATCATTTTTAAGGATTTAAAGAAAAAAACTAAAAAGATATAAACGTCGCCAAATAAGCATAATATTTATAAAATCCTGTACTTGCCATCGTGTTAATGTCTCAAGCACAAAATTATTCAATAGACACGTGGTGAATAAAAATTTTACTTATAGAGGCCTACGATGTAAAGATGGCTATCAATAATAATTAAGAGTAGTGATTAGTGAAGGAATTATATGCTCTAATGCTTCCTATGATATATAGTAGCAAATATTACACTACTTAAGGACGTTAAGAAATGGTAATGATCCCGAACAAGATAATTTTATGAGTTGAGATGGCTTATGAGAACTACCAAAAAAAAAAAAAAACTGGGGATCACAATTGAAAAAATATATACGGATCCACATATGTCACTCTTGTGATATATATAGTAACGGAGTTAGGATTTTAGTTTCGTGGGGGCTAGAAATATTTTTTTTTTCTATTTGGAGATATATTCTATATTTTGTCTATTTTAAGAGGGAGTTTTTATATATAATTTAAGTCTAAAATTTTAATACATATAAATATTTAAGTATTTTAAAAAAATAAAATAAAATTGAGTAGGAGTTCAAGCTCCCATTGGGCCTGTTGTGCTTCTTCACTGGATATATAGTACAGGTTAGGACATTAGTACACTCATTTTGCTAGATATGATATGAAGTTAAACACAAACTATTAATATTCATTATTCTTAAAATTCTTGGTAATAATTTGGTAACTATCTTGTGTACGAAGAGACAGTAACATAAAGTGTACGAAGAGACAGTCACGTAAAAACATGACTTTTAACTTTTAGACAAAATTGGCTTACGAGGACCACAATTGATATAAAAATAAAATTGTGGACCACAATTTAAGAAAGATATGCGGATCAACCTATATCACCCTTGTGATATATTGCACTGCAGTGCTCATGACATTAATATGCCCATTTTGCTAGGCATCTGATAAGAAGTAAAACAAAAACTATTAATGTTCGTTATTTTTGAAATTCTTCATAATAATTTGGTAACTATCTTATGTACGAAGAGATAATGACATAAAAATAATATGAATTTTAAATTTTGTACAAAAAGTGCTCTCACTTTTAAATTCCTGGAAATTAATATTCTAATTTTTAAAATCCTACAAATTAATACTTTAACTTTTGTATTATGTATATTGTGTTACAAGCATATTAAAGGACATAAATAACCCTCATTAACTTGTTAAAAAAATTTAAATATTAATATAACATCAGAAAATACTTTATAATTACTTTTTTAGGTTAACTGCAAAAAATTGCATTGAACTATGCCTTCTATAGTTTTAACCCTATTTTTTGATTTGTTGAAAATTATATCTTCATATTAAAATCTTTTTAAACATTTACCTCCTATGTATAAATTGGTTGATTTGTGCTTATTTTTTTAAGTGATTTTCAGTTTATTTTAGGTATTTATTAATAGAAATAAGATATTTTTAATTGGGATTCCATGTTTGGTAATGGATTTTATGGTCAATTTGTATACAAAGAATAGCCAATTATAGAAATTTAAATATAGATGTATTATTTTGTACATACAAACTAAAATATATGATTAAAATTATAAATGGTCATATTTTAGTGTGTGTGTATATATATATATATATATTGCAATGGACCATTTTTACCTCTTATTCTATTTTTTTATAATTCATTGTTAAATGAAAACTCAAATAAACTAAATTATAAAATTTTTTAAAGAAATTTTATTAGTATTTAATAAGTTTTTATTAAGTTAGTGAAAGGTATTACCTTTTTTTGACCATTAAAAATCAGTTAATTGGGCAACATAGGTATAAATTTGCATGAATTTCAAATATAAAGGTATTAATTAGCTACATTCAAACGTGAGGATATTAATTTATATAATTTCCAATATCAGAGTATTAATTTTCAAGAATTCAAAAATCAAGGTATTATTACGCAAAAATTCAAAAGTTGTTGTATTTTTTTCTAAGAAAAGTTAAAAATTGGAATATTTTCATGTCATTATATATCCTATTTAGTTGAGTTTTCTATTGTCTTTATGAATAGTAAATTTTATTGTGTTGACAAGGGAAATTTTGAAAGAAAATCTGAACTCAAAAAAAAAAAAAAAGTTGGAAAGAAAATTAAACAATCAAAGGTTAGGATTTTAACTTCCAAATTACAGGGGATATTGCAAAGGATGATGAATATTATGAATGACAATAAGGCGGAATGAAGACCGTTTTTAAATTACTATCCTAATCCCTAAAGGTCAATCAAAATATCATACCCACCATATTAACTATTATTTTATATATAGAGACTATGTGGAGATTAACCAATAGATAATAAGAAAAATTAGCATTAACCATTACTCATTGATAATGATAAAATCAAAAAAAAAAAATCTTACGTAACAATACTATGTAATTACGATAATTATTTTTTTCCCTATAGTTGACATTACATCAAATAAAATAGTATATTAAAATAGTTTTGAAACTCTAAAATTTGAATACATAAGCTATACATCTCCAAAGTCCAAACTCATTATTTTTTCAAAGATATATGGCTATGAGTGATGTAAAATAGGACAAATATCTATATATTATAATTATATCTTACGACTATGTATATCAAGGTGGCTTGAATGGTTTTTCTCTTTCCTTAATCAGATAACCACAGATATCTATAATTCTATGTTATATTATCATCCTTTGAGTTTACTGCCATCCTTTGTTTTCTCATCCCACTTTTTTTTTTTTTTTTTTTAACCACATCTAACTAAAGTATAAGTTTTATAACCACATGTAACTAAAATGTAAGATTTCTTTTTTCTTTTCCTATCCATTATAATTTCCTATGTAACATGTGCATGCGTAAACTTCTTCCCTTCCTAATTAATTCACATGATAAAAATGTGCATCTATTTATGCCTCCCAATTCTTACGATCCCCTGTTTCCTTTGTTTCTTGATCTCTCATCTTTCTTCTTCTTTAAAATCTCAAAATAAATGAGATTTAAGCGTAACATAGCAATCAAATGGCGGAGTAGTAATACTACAACACAACAAACAAAGTAGAAAATTTTCAAATTAAATACACTCCAAACAAGAATAATTGAAATAAACCTATATCTAAATGATAACTTGTGCGATGAAAATTTTGAGGAGGAGGTAATATTACTTGGGAAAGAGCGAGGGGGATTAGATATTCAATAGATTTAAAGTCTCCTACAATGATTGATCAAATGAATTGCTTATGGTGTATTTATTTATCATTTTGACGTGTCTTCAAAGGAATTAAAACTACTCCTGTGGTTTTGTTTATGGTTTTTGGTAATTTCATTCAGGAGCATTTTTTTAATAGAAAATTGCTTCAAAAAGGGGGCAGGAGGAAAAACAGAGATAGCAATAAACCTACTCTTTTGTAATTTATCAAAAAAATCGAAATCTAAAATTGATGTGTAATTTTCAAAATATTGGAAGCTTGTTTAATTCATTTCACCCATATATATATATATATATATGTATGTATGTGTATGAATTGGCCTTGGTTCCAAGTTGCAAACTAAAAAAATAGATGATTTGGTCTAACTCACTTAGGTTTTTATGCCCGTGGGTCTATTAATGGTCTCATGAGGATAAAAGAATCTTATTCATAAATTTTATAGAAACTAACTTTCAATACTATGTCAACTATCTATGTCACGACTAGAAATCCAAAGTCATGACTTTTAGTAATTTTATATTGAAACAGTAGTAAATGGTGATTTACCAAAATTTCATAAAATCGAATACTTGAAATTTTGTATTTTAGTCCTTAAAAGTAATCAAATTTCATAATCAAGAAAATTTTTCATTAGTATTAATTTTTCTAAGGAAATCCTTCACTAAAAGTTTAGAGAAAATTCTAAACAAATTAATTTAAGAACCTTGCTTATTTCATAAATTTTAGTCAAATGTGTCCATTTAAAACTTAAATGCAATATCTAATTAATTTACATAAAATTATTTGTATTTTTAAGTACTCAAATTTATAGAAATATCGTCCTTGTACACCCATTAGTAAATACAGTATTATTGGCTAAATAAATTTGACATAGAAAGGAAGAGGTGATATAGAATAGGAACCAACTAATGAAGATGTGGGAGACGACATACATAAGCTAAACGAGCTTGTCATGCCACCAAGATATCTATCCCAAAATAAATCAACACCTGAAAGTGGGAGGAAGTAGGGGGGTAAGCACATGAATGCTCAGTAGAGATTCGATTACAAATTTTTATATGTAAAAAAATATACTCACGTTGAAGGTCCTGCATAGTTAGTATTCCATTCAAAATAGTTCACAAAACTCAAGTGGAAATCATAGTCCAACGGTTCAAACATTCTAAATCATTGTAAAACATCTATCAAAACTAGTACATATCTATTCAAGCCAACATATAAATATATATGCAATCATGATGTCCGAAGTGTCCTAATGGATCACTCGTAAGTCCGAACCACCTAATGAGGCGACTGTAAGTCTGAGCACCCAATGTGGAGGTACCGTAAGTCCGACGACCGCGTAAGTATGCGAATGCATGCAAATGCTATATGAATAACAGAATAGTGATATGTACCATTTCCACAAAATCACAAAATAACCATGCAATATTCTTTAATCAAATCACTTTTAGTCCTCAAAACTGAGTTCTCAAACCATTTTGGATTTTCTAAAAATTTCGACATTATAACGGCCGTTTTTGATCAAAACCTAAAAATCGAATTTCCTGCAGAAAATGGTTCAAAACAGTATAGATGATACGTCAACCAGTGTGACGTGTCTCCCAGGTATTTTATATCTCAAATCAGGTCAAAAACAGATATAAACACAATTTTTATAAATAATTTCACGAAATTCCATATTTATCTAAAATATGTAAATTTACAAATTAAAGTGATTTCAGAATCAAGTAATCGAATCCCTACCTCAATCGAGTGTCCAAATAGCATTACGGGTTATGGAGAAAGTTTGGCATCATTTAGATGTCGTTTGGACGGTCGGGCGTCGTTTTCGAACCTTTTGATCGTTAAGTTTGAAAACTCAATTTTCAATCGGACCTTTAGATCGTGAAACGGACTTCATCACTGAATTCAGAGCAACCAAAAAGGCTAGGTCAGACATATAATTTGTCTAATTTGGAGCCGAGGCCCACAGCATTCAAATCGAGGTAAATCTGAGCCGTCCGATTTTATTTTTCATGCCCGTTTCAAAATATAGTCAATATACATCTCATTTTTCACCATTTTCAATGTAGATTCCAAAATTGATATTAGTTTCACAATCTAACGGTCCGATCGAAAAGTCAATTCCAAAACTATTTACACATAAAACTGTCCAACGAAATTAAAATCAAACAGAGCAAAATTGAGACACGAGGCACCTACCACGAGATTGTCCGTGAGGAGAGGAGTTCACGACGACCAATTTTGCAGTGAACGACGGCCGGAATCGTCTACGGCGAGCATTTTGGTCTGCGGTGTTTTTCGCGTTTTTCCGGCGATCGGCTACTCTGGTGAGGCTGGGTCCAGTGGCGCTGTGATCGTCCAGCGGTGGCACGCCGAGTGGTGGCGGGCTTCAACGGCGGTCTGAGGAGCTACGGTGGCTGGCCGTGGGGGTTCGTCGCAGGGGCCTTGTGGAAGAAGAAGGAAAAGATGAGGGATTTAAAAGAAATTTCAGAAACTGTAGCGCCACGTGTTAGTTTCTGGTTAATTGGGCACTGTTTTGCTTATTTCTATGTGGACCCAATTTTCTGAAAATCTTCTCAAAAACACCCTTAAATAATTACACTTTGACCCCAATTTTTAAACTTTCTTCACACTTATACCTAAATGAATCTAGACCAAAATTCCGTCCAAATTCATCCAATAATTGGATTTTTTTTTATTTTGGTCAAAAGACCATATTACCCTTATACAATTTAAGGAGTTTTATATCCTTTCCCCCTTAAAAAATTTTGTCCCGAAATTCAAATACGACAGAGGTACAAGTAAAACAACAAGGGGTTATAGCCCAAAGAACAGTAAACCACCGGTCATAGAGTGTAGGAGTAGCAAATCAAACACTGGTTACATTAAGAAGTGTAAAACATGTACTTCTCACCTAGTGTTAGGATTCCGCCAATATACCATTGCCACACAAAGGTATATGATAAGGACGTTCACAAAAGACATAGAATCGCAAAATAACTCATCAATAGGCATAAGGCCTTGATACAGGAGTTAGGAATCGATAACCCCAATTTGGTAATTAATCACAGAAGCAGTAATGATAACCAATGCAAGAAGTCAAGAATACATAACTCTTATAACTACAACACTGATTGTTAGGCACCAAAACAGTTTAGTCGATCAAATGTCAGGTACATACAATACCTTCCCCAGATCATACTAGATCAATAACACACTGAGATAATTCCATTTATTTACAGCTAACTTGGTCCTAAACAATTACTGAGTCCAAAGACTCTAACAAGATTTCCATCAACACAAGATTACACCCAACAATATTTCGAATAGAAAACAAATACACTTGTGTTACACCACACACAAGGCAGACGAGTTCAGAGGTCAGAAATGACAATAAGAATACGATGACATAAATCATTTATCGTCTCTCATAACGAGTGAGAAACAACTATATACACGAGACATTCCTAGTCAAGGACAAGACTAGAATTACCATGAACAGAAACCTCCAAAATAGAAGCACATAACATAACAAATATCAACAGGTAATTCATTGCAACCCAAACATATAAAATGTAAGTACCCATATATCAAATATCGTCCAAAGAATTCCCAATTCTTTTACTCAAGGTAACATCATACCATAATAACCCATACCACAATTTAAATTCAGAGACTCTTCAAGTCTCTTTGCCCAACATATGATTATAATAACAATCCCAAATCATCAATCACCTCCAAAGACTTTCTAAGTCTTCAGTACAAAAGGAAGTCATGTAGAAATGACTCAATACCTAATACGCTAATAAATATATTAACAACACTACAATGCCCCAGAAATAAGGTTATAATAGAATAGGTTGCCTCTGCAGCGACAACTGTCTCCTATCTAACCTCATTTCATTTTTTTTTAAATCATAAACAATTTTTCAAAAATACTTTTGAAAATATGCGATACAAAACTAGGGGCATATAGGAAAACTACACCAGTTCACAATAAAGTCTTACTTTTGCCATAGGTAAACCAAATTTGAACTTTAAGTATTCCTTTTTAAAATATAAAAGCGAGAGTTCAATAACTCTCAATATAGACTCATGAGTATATTGATCCATACGTCATCAATTATACCACCACAATGATGCTTGGATCTATATCAAATCAAGTAATGAGTCACAAGTTGAACTCAATACTAATGAACTCAACAATGACATTAATTCACAACAGATTATAATCAGAGTCTCTAATAATTCCTAAAAGTCAGAACAAGCAAAGTACTATAAGTAGTACTCACTCATTAATACCAAAAGGGAATACACTCTTGTTATCATTAGTCAATTAATTTCGTGTCCAACACAATAATTCCACTTACTACGCTAAGTAAATACGATAAGAAGAAGTTTCTTGCTTGATATATAGCGTACTAATTAAACCATCAAACATTTGAAACATATCAATTTCTTTTGAATCATAATTAAACATAATAGAAATTTTCTTAAAATTTTCAAAATTTTTCTATAGTTTTCAAACATGTCTCTCTAAGAGGTTCAAAAGCATATTTTTTTTTTGTTGGTTCGATCGATTCGTCTCGTCACGATCTTCGATCTGGTATATATATCTCAAGTCAATATTGCCCGGATTGAATTTTGCCATCTTTGTCAATTTTGAGCTATTTTAGATTTATATTTTATTTTTACAATCCGACCGTTAGATCGTAAAACAAACCTTATATTTGTGATCTACTCGTGAAAACAAGAATTTTGATATATATATTGCCTATATTTGGTGTCGGGCCTGAAAAGCGAAATCGAACGGCCTAGATTGTCTCGATTTGCGTGTCGTGGGGCCCGCACCCAAATTGGATGAATTATTTATCTAACCTAGCGTTTTTGGGTGTTCTAAATCCAGTGGTGAAGTCCGTTTCACGATCTGAAGATCCGATTGAAATTCGAGTTTTCGAACCTATCGATCAAAGGTTCGAAAACGATGCCCGACATTCCAAACGACATCCAAACGACGTCAAATTCTCTCCATAGCCCTGTAGCATTATTTGGACGCTCAATTGAGGTAGGGGATTCAATTACCTTGTTTTCAATTACTTTTCGTAATAATTACGATTTATTGTGAAAATGTGAAATTTTGTGATTTTATTAAATTGAATGATTTGAATAAATAATTTTAGTGAAATATGGATTTGTAAATTATTGTAGACTGCTCTGGATATTTTATCTATGATTTTGTACAAGTTTTATACTTGGGATGTGATAAAATCATTGGAATTGCACTTTTGGATTTTTAAGTACAAAATGGATTTCTATTTAAAAATCAGAGCAAGTCTAGAATGTTAAACCACTGCATGGTTGTTTGAGACTCCACATATTGCACATTCCATAGGATCACGCATGAGAGTCATCTTAGGCATCGCAGTGTTGTAGCAGGCGGACTAGTACACCCGCCTTCGGTGAGAGCCCGTAAACCTGCGCGGGGTTTGTTTTCTGACTATCTCCATTCGGTAGGTGTAGGCATTCGGTGCCCCTCCGGTTCGGTAGGATTAGACACATGGGTGTCCCTCTGGTTTTCAGAGATAGATGTCAGGCAGAGAGCACTCGATACATGTAGTATGAGTTGCTCTGGTTGTGATGAGAGGATGAGAGCTCATGTGATGTGTTGATTTATGTGATGTGCACTATACTTGTTTTATTATGATTTTTATATCTGTTTGATCTGGATATCTGGTTTTAGTTTGAGCATGATTTTCTATAAAGGTTTCCTATATATATTTTTAATGCTCAATGTTTAATAAAATGCTTTCCAGAAATACTAACCATGCAGATATTTTGAGGATTATTAAAAAGGCTTTTCCAAAAAGGTAATTAGGTATCCTACTGGGCATTTTATGCTCACCCCCCTACTTCCTCCCTCTTTCAGGTGTCAATTTATTTCGGGTTAATTGTCTGGTGGCTTGGCAAGCATAGTTGGTATATGTTTGCAGTTTCATTCCTCTTCAATGGTTGGTTCCTATTCTATTTCATCTCTCTCTTTCCTCGTCAAATTTATTTAGCCAATAATAGTGATTTCGCTAAGTGGATGTATGAGGAAGACTTTGGCATCAAATTGAGTACTTAGAAACACAAATGATTTTATGTAAATTATTTGAACTATGGTCCTAAGGTTTTAAATTGACCTATTTTTACAAAAGTTTATGAATTTACAAATGTTCTAAACTATTAGCTAGAATTTCCTATAAACTTTAAGTGAAGGATTTCCTTAGGAAATTAATGCGGCTGAAAAGTTCATAAATTTTGAAATTTACTTACCTTGGGGACTGAATATTTAAATTATAAGTACTCGATTTTTCTGGAATTTTAGAAAATCATTATTTACTCCTGTTTCAACATAAAATTACTAAAAATCACGGCCTTGGATTTTCGGTCGTGACATAAGTCGTTCTCATAAATCTGGTTTTTTTTCATTCTCAAATCTAATTTTTTAATTCAATATGGATTTTCGTCAAATTTGTCTAAATGGTGGAGACCCATGATGAGTGATTTCGGATTTCCAATATTTTCACAAAAAAGGTCTACTTTTGTAAATAAGTTATAATATGGCTAAAATTGATAATGTCCAATTTTCTTCTGTATTACTTAGGTGAATATCAATTTTGTTTAGTAACTCCACAAACAGATAGAAATTACATTCTTTTCATCCCATGGCAGATTCATAGGTATATATGAAACAAACAATTAATCAGTATCCTTGAAACAAATTCGAGAAAATTTTTGGAGCAGGATTAGTGAGGGCTATTGAAAATACATAAATTAAAAACAAATAGAAACACGAAACTAACTCTTAGAAATCAGAAAGTCTTGTGTTTAGTACTGAAGATATTGTGGACAGATGCAAGTCTTGTGACTAGTGTCCATTCACATAAGCTCTCACAATCAAATTAGACTTATAAATCATATGCTAATGATAGACACTCTACACGTATTCATAATATTCTTCATTTTCGTAGATAGTAATATATGCTGTAAGGTATTTTAAGGTATTTGCACCATATGATGTGTCAGTATTTCACTAGAAGATTAAATGACACTTTAGATTAGACTCTGTGTAGAACCTAAAATATTAATTCTATCTTTCTGTAAAAAAACTAATACCTAGTGTGTTACTTAATTGGCACGTTAAATACCCTATATCATTACTCTATAAATACATATATAACTTCATACTTTTCTCATTTGCATTGTTAAGTAATATGAGACTTGATTAGAAGAAAAATTATAAATTAATTTCTATATATATATGTACTTGTTAGAGTTAAACACTCCACATTAATAGACAAGACTTTATGAGTTGCAAACCTTGGAGGACTGCCCCTTCACAGGTTTGGGGTCCACAAATTGGTCTTTGGCCTTTTTTTTTTTCAGTTAATTGGGAAGGACATTCGAACTCATGAACCTCTACTACATTGAAAATATATAGGTGTGAATATAATTATGTTATGCCTCAACCCAAATTTGTATTTGGCTATGAATCCACTCTCATGCACGGGCATTATATGTGGATTCAGACTCTTTTTTTCCCGCTCAAGTAGGCGCCATATCGATCCTTCTTTATTAAAAAAATCCTCTGCCGCTTTCCTTCCTGGTTTTCAATGATCTCTTCAATAAGTCCACACCATATAAAATATTCCCAAGTGCTTCATCAGTTTTCGAACTTCTTTCCTTTTACCTTTTAGTAAAATGATCAACAATATTTACAAAGAGCGCTCTTGGATGATCGGATTTGATAACAACCCCATAATCTTCTTTAGAGTGGAAAAGGAAAAGGAGACACATCATCCTACTTAAAGTCATATATTTTATGGGTTCTGGTCTTAATTAATATATGAAATCAAATTAAAACTATTGAATTTACAAATTTATGTATTATATATATCGATCAACATCACATCTAGCTACTAGAATTGATTGAATCCAAATATAAGCCATCTTGTAAAGTGACTAACCAATTAAGTAATATATAATACTTCGTCCTTTCAGCCATGCGAAAGAAACGTATAGGATAATACATCATTTATTTTTTAAAGGGTTAATATCACCCAGGGTTCCCAACCTTTTCCTCGTGTATTGATTAAGTCCCCTTTCTTTCTTTTTTTGTAGTTTTTGAGTTCTCAACCTTATGTATTTGTATCACTTAAGTCCTTTATACCATTTTCTATCACCTTTGCAGTTAAATGTGCATGTGCCTCTCATATGTATTTGTATCACTTAAGTCCTTTATACCATTTTCTGTCACCTTTGCTGTTAAATGTGCATGTGCCTCTCATGTGAGCATTTTTTAAGGGGCTTTGGGGAATTTTAATTGCTAAAAGAATCCCCTAGTTTTTTTTTTCTTTTTCGTTTTTTTTTCTTTTTTTTAAAAGTTCATATTTAAAAGGAAAGATAGATAGAAAAATTAAATAGAAAAAAATTAAATATTTTTGAGATATATTTTCATTATATGCTATTTATAATGATTTTCTATTAAAAAAAAGAAAGAGAAAAAAATAATTTTTTTAAAAGAAACAAATTATTTTCACTATAAATAGCAAATAATGAAAATATATCTCAAAAAATTATTTTTGAGATATAGTTGTTTTTTTCTTTATTTGTTTTAGATATATTTTCATTATATACTATTTATAATAATTTTTTATTAAAAAAAAAGAAAGAGAAAAAAATAATTTTTTTAAAAGAAAAAAATTATTTTCACTATAAATAGCAAATAATGAAAATATATCTCAAAAAATTATTTTTGAGATGTAGTTGTTTTTTTCTTTTTTGTACATAAAAAATAATTTTAATTATTTGCTATTTACTTTTTTTATCCATGTTTCCTTTAAAATTTAAACTTTTAAGGACAAAAGAAAGATTTGATTTTTTTTTGAGTAAGCAATAATCACAGCTATAGTTGAAAAAAAAAAGAAAAAGAATATTAGGGCTTCTTATAGTAACTAAAATTCCCCAAAATCCCTTAAAAAATGCTCACACGAGGGGCACATGCACATTTAATAGCAAAGTCGACAGAAAATAGTATAAAAGACTTAAGTAATATAAAATCGTAAGGTTAAAGACTCAAAAACTCAAAAACTAAAAAAAAAAAAAAAAAAAAGGAAATGGGACTTAATCAATACACGAGGGAAATATTGGGGAACCTAAGTGATATTAACCCTTTTTTAAAAGGGCAAAATATATCTTTGCTAATCAAGAGATTATGTTGGCACCTAATAGCTTTCTCCAAAGAGCCCAAACCCCAAGACTGATCACTATAACAACTAAAAAAAAAGAGATAAAATATTCGGAAACAAAAAAACAACCCATTGGAAAACGAAGCAAAGAGGCAATACAAAAGAACCATCTCAAATCGTACACTCCGGTATATCTCATTAAAAACCCTAGTGAAAATCTAGAAAGGATCGGAACGAGTACATGCGCACCATCCTAAAAAACTAACTAAAACGATAAAAGGATCTTCCGGTTATACCATTAATTAATCCTAATTAATCCAGAAATAACTAAAAATTCCGGCTTGCTACTCCACCAATCTGTCACATGTTCAAGAGCACCACTCGCGTACGGTGGATAAAGCATTTGCAAATGAGTTGCTTTCATGTTAAATGTAAGAATCTTAAAAGTGCATATATAAGGGACACTAGAAGAGAATGCTACCACATTCCCAGCAAAAAAAAAAAAAAAAAAAAAGGGGGAAAAGAAAAGAATGCTACCACATTAATGCCCTCCAACGAAAAGGCACGTTGAAACTCCTATCAACCATTCACAAATTTACCATCCTTGCAAATGTACTGGAGAGTAATGACATGTGCTAAGTAATTAAATGGTTTCCTCAAGAACAACCATCAATCAGCGAGGAGAGTAATGACGGGGACTGATGATTAAACCCTATGCTCTTCAAAGCTTGTCATAATTTCAACTAAATTAATTATATAGCTTCACGGTAAAGCACCGTGCTATGTATAATGTAGAAGTATTAATGATCTATCTATTTGAACAAATAAAAATTACTATTATTATGGTTATATATTTCCTACTTTCGCACGCTTATTTAAGTGGTACTGTGTATCTCAAAAAGGGCAAAAAAAAAGAAAAAAAAGAAAAAAAAGAAGGTACTGTGAGTCTGTGACTGATAAGAGTGGCTTTTGTGCCAGCCTTAGGCCAACAAAATATTGTTTAGGAAGATCCCACTCATGAGAATAATATTTGAAAATAACTGCTAAGTTCGGATCAACTTTTATTTCTATTTTTTTTCAAATGGTGATCGAATGCGGCCTTCAAAAGATTCCTACATAGTACAGACCTTAATATTGATACTTATAACTCAACTAGCTAGAATACTAGTATTTTTGTTTTTCAACGGTTGGGATTTGACGGCTCATATAGCTTTTAATTTGCACTTACAATTTTCAATGCTTTTCTCTTTCATAACCAGAAAATATAGTAATTATAAGTAGTATGTACTATTTCTCCATACCAGGCTTTCTTCCCCACCCCACGTTTTGAAATAAATCACTGTCGAAAGTGACTGTCAGAGTCCATATTCTAGGGTCCAACCAACTCAGCTACTGCACCCATTGGCAATGCAACTGGGAAATCAACAAACTTCCCTGACTTGAGGAGCCAACCAGGTCTAGGCACCCTACCCTTCAATTTCAACGACCTTTTTACAAGTACTCAGAGAGAGAGAGAGAGAGAGAGAGAGAGAGGAAAATTTACATTGGGAACATTATCATTGTATAGTCACATATTTGACCAAGGGTTTCCTTGCTTGGATGCGCTAATAGACAAAGATAGGGGGCTTGGATATGTGTGGGGTTCAAAAGGTTGTAGACCTTTCTTTTACGGGTAAATGTTTTAAAATTGCTAGCTAGTGCGCACTAATTTGGTCAAGATCACTTGCAGTTTTAGTACATATATAATGCGCTATATACATTACATATATATACATAATCTTTTCATTTATTAATGCAAGGTTCACCAAATCTCTAATTGGCATTCAAAATTCTTGATTTGATAATCATGGGCCGGAGGAATAATATTATAATTAATTGTAGAGTGTCAAGTGTTATAATTTTACTTTTTCTACAAATCTTTTGGCAGTATATATATTTAATTTGTTTCTCGTAGTGCTATCTAGGAATTATATTTCTAGGACCGTTGCTCAATTCAAATTGGTCACACCTGTACTTCCACATATCTTGAACCTGAATTATTACCATTATATGCATCAATATTTGTACGAATTGTGTTTTTCTCTATAGATTAGATGCATGAAGGGTGCATATATGTATCGGGAATATTCTTTAGTGTATCGGGAATATTCTTTAGTGATTTGTAATGTACTATTAAAAGTTGCTAATTAACATAAATTTCGTTCTCCTCTTCTATTCACAAAGTTGTATGTAATTATGCTATAATATTATATGGACTCCGCAATTCATACATGTCCATAGAGAAATAAGAGACAAATTGAATCGTATGTTAGTTGTGTTATATATAGCCTTACTCTTTAATTTCAATATAGGAAAAATCGTGTTATATACCATGTAGTACTCTAAAAATAATCAGTATAGAGAAGGTGGACGGTATGGTGCTCTTTTACATCACTTACGCCATTTAACATTACTTATTATTATTAGAAGAAAAGGAAAGAATAAATAAAAAAATAAAAAGTATCCTTACTGAGTTAAGTCATGGTGAGATCATAGCGAGTATTGAAATAGCTAGCCGTGGGGTTCAGTGACAACATAAGTGCTTAACCGGTTGCCCTCAAAGAAGATTATATATTTTTCAGTCAAAAAGAAAATGTACCCCACGTAATATCCCCACCTTGATTCTTGTAATCATAACGAACTGATTTTTTAATTTTTAAATCCTTATTATTTAAACTAAAACCAGCAGAACATATGACTGGGAAGTGATTCAGTAGTTAAATGTTCGTGAATCCTTTTCAGTTTCTTTCAATCATGGCACCTAATTCGCTTGTATAATAGTAGCTAGGCGCCTATATAGGCCATGTTCGAACAAAATACAGTTATTTATAGCAGTTGTGATCAGATTAACATTCTTAGTTATAGATGAGGTTAGAAAATTAAGTGTATATATATAGCTATAGTTAATTAATTTGCATCTTCTATATATAGATATGAGCTAACGTAGCTAGCTAGTCATCAACTATATGATTTTCTTGATAAGGTTCATTAATAAACACGCTTATTACTAGTACTTATATATTTAGTTAAAAGCTGAACGCTAATTATTTTAATGTGCAATTAACACTAGCTCCTTGTGAAATTACATAATAGTATTGTACTGCATATAAAGGCGTAGCTGACCCCTTTTCACTGGTAAAGAAATACTTAATTAAGTTTAAATCCTTAGTTCCTTACAACTAGATATAGTATGCAACAACAATTACTAATTTGGGTAGGTAGTTCTGTCTAGGGACTACTTTCTTTTCAACTTGGCAAATTGATGGGGCTTCAAACTAAGGTATCCACTATATCCACCCAACGTGATGCAAGAACAAATAATTAATGCGTAAACAATGAAGAGAATTAATAAAGGGAGTGAAAATTCTAGGAAAACAAAAAGATGAATCTCATTGTTTGACATATATAGACTCATTGATATATTTCTTATTACAATAATATTATAAACGTATAATAAAATCCGCATGTGAAGCAGTACGAGACATAATTTATATGAAAAAGAGAATAAATTTAGCGTTTTTCGTAAGAAATGATAAATAATAACAATAATCGTAAAAATAGTTATACATATAACAAAAAAAAGAGATGCGAAATCAAGAAGCTAGTGTGTCTATGTATACTATGTGTGTATATATATATACACATTTTTGTTGTATCATTTACACAGAGAGATCTTTTGGATAAACCAAGATAAACATCTTAGCAAGTTGCCCATGTTTGCACGCGCTAGATGGTTAAGTAAAGACTTAAACATGTACAGTTGGATCGCTTACTGTAAAATTAATCCCTTACATTTTTTTCAGCAAAGATTTTAAGAGCCAAACACTAGGTCAAATGTTGGATTGTACCAGAAACGTCTCGTCAGGAACCATTGCTAGTGGGGTGTACTAAATGTTTCGCACTATATATCTTGTACTAAAAAGATATTCAATTTTCTTGTTCCCCTTTTTTTTCTCCTTTTTATTAATTTCTTGGCATAAAACATTTTCGCAATAGTAACAAGGAAATGCTGAAAGCAGAAGTTGCAGTGCTGCATGGGGCATGCAAAATAGGTGAATACTGAACTGAATGGATCCTCAAGCTACATAAAGAATATACGGAAACAGTTCTTTTCAAAGAGAATCTTGGGAAACATAATCATAAAACCGTTTAATATCCTCTCCATACATGTACATATTATATAATATATGCATTTATATATTTGTCTACTGATCACATAATTTTCATTTTGATAAAAGAAAATTATAAATAAGTAAACAAAGGTTTTTTGATTCATTACGCCAACTCTCTCTCATAGTCATAGCTTACAAATTCTATAAATACCTTGGATTACATTCACTTAGACGCACTCCAAAACTACTCATCAGCTCTCTCTCTCTCTCCCTCTCTCCATTAATATTATCACACCTCTCTCTCTCACTCTCTCCCAATTCTCCAACTAGGTGATCTTATTCAAAAACCTCTCATACATATGGCTTCAGCCAAGGTAATGCGTGCTAGAACTGTTTTCTTTCTTGTACTGATTTTTTCTTGTGGAATCATTTCTTGCCAAGGAATTAGGACGTTTGCGAAATACAAAATCGACGCCATCGATGTCGTCGGAGATAATCGGATCGAAAACCTCGCAGTTTTAGGGAAGTACGGGGTGATCGGAACCGGCGGTCGCCTTGATAATATTATTAGCCGTAGATCAGTTCTAGACAACGGTGATCAAGTTGAGAATGTTCCAAATGCAATAAAGAGTACTGATGATTTCAGGCCCACTGCGCCTGGCCACAGTCCTGGTGCTGGTCATTCTCATGGACCTTCAAGCGTAGATCCAAACCCCAAATAAATCTCGACTCTCTGCGACGTTGCAATAATATGATTTAATAGCTATAGTTGGAAGTTGTAAAAATTAATAATGTCTAAAACGAAGAAAAAGAATAATTAATAATGTGAATAGTTTAGTCGACGTACGTACTAAAGATTAATGATCTATGTAGGGCTGTCGTATTCGTATTGCAATATATTGCTTATGTAGTTCCTTATTTTCTCTTGGTTACATATGTCGTGTGTCATCATGTATTGTCAATTAATTATTAATAAAGTTTGATTTTAATAACTTTCTAGGCATTTTTTTCATGGATGAGCAGGTATGTTACTTTGATGGTTTATTTTAATGATGACATATAAGTGTTTTTTTTTTTTTTTTTTCACTCCCAGTGAGTGGTTCATTACATGGCTTTTATTTTTATTTTTCTTGATAGGTCATAACAATAATAGCATATATGGTTTTTATTTATTTTTTAATGCATGGAGACCTTTTTTTTTTTTTTAATTTTAAGTTTTTTGCTTACTTTAATTTGCGTGAAGCCAAGATATTTAATGATTAATGTAAAGGTACGCAAGTGTTAAAAATGGATGTAGATATATCAATATAACTTTAATTTCTTTCGGATTCCAAACTCAATTTTTTTTATTTATTTTATCGATTCATCTTTCTATCTTTTTTCGCTTGGAGATCGTCTCTCTTCGGTTAGCGATTTAAATCTCGGTATAATTGAATCCTTAATAAGGTAATAAATCTAAGTTAATTAAAGACTTAGTGTTATCAATGTGCACTAGATTGACAAGTAGTATTTAAAATAATTGGTAGAGTTCTTGTGTATTTACTCTTTTCATATCCTCTTTATTAGAAAAAATAATAACTACGTCTTATTTACATATATAAAAGAGCATGATCGATCCTACTATGAAATTTTTACTTTTACCAAATTAACCTATTCATGCGATGTACTGAAAAAATGACAAATAAAATTCGGAACGGTAAGTTGTAAAGGTTTTCTTATAGTTATATATCAAGGATTTCACGTGAAGTAGGTTCATACCGGAATCATGCGCAAAGAATCCCACACATTTTTTTTAAAAAGAAAAAGGGAACCCCATGCATGGACATATTGACAGCACTATACATCATCCAAAGTGCCTGAGATATTGGCCAAAAGAAAGAAACAGAGGAATGTCTAGTAAATAATAGTTAAAACCCAAAAACAGATCCGTCACATTTCACAACTATACTACAAAAGGTTCAATGTACGCATCACACAGTACATGTCGGGCGCATGTATTGACCCACATATATATATATATCCCAGCAGTCTTTATACATATGTAATATGTCCTAGATATATTTTTTTTTTACCTATAAATAAGTATTATTTTAACTAATTAAAATTTATCACGCATATATTTTCATAGTAAAAAAAAAAAAGAGAAAATTAATGATGCATGTCGTTTCATGCATGTCATTGTAGTTATTAGATAAAGATCCAACGACTATAAAAAAATTAACCACAGGTAAAAGAAAAAATACCAACTAGATTGGTGATCTACATGTATTTATATACATATAGGGGAAACTCAAATCATGATTTTTGTAACATCCAGCATCACTATCAATAAATAAAATGCATTTTGTAAGAATTATGGCTTACGTAAAAAACACAGTAAATACTGACAACTTTTTTTTTTTTTTTGGCCAACAATCCATTAAATGACAGCTTTGAGATAAAAATGAACGGTGGAAAATTTTCACCAATCGATAAGTTAAAAAGAAAATGACGCTGCATGACATTATGTAGTCAAGTACACATACAGAGATATATAATACCCATCAATTGCCTCGTCGGTGCTTGAAGCCCGCTAATGGGCTTAAGGACTCTTCTCCTGATTTCGGGGAATTTTCAAGCATAACAACTCCCACAACATTTGTTTTTGAAGCAGTGAATAAAATATATATTTACAAAACTAGTAGTTTCACACTAAAATTAATCTTTACCAGATATCAAAAATAAAACTGAGGTTGTGAGAGAGTGATGGCAAATATGGAAGTTTACAAAAAAAAAAAAATTGCTACAAAACTTAATAATAAAAAAAGGCTGTCCAATGTAAAAACTCAAAACCAATAAATGTCTCTTAGCCAAAATTTCTCCCCACTACTTTTCCTCTGTTTTCACAATTTTCAGATTTGTTATTCCTTGGGAGGAACATAATGTGACACGTTATAATATCAGGTAAAATCTCGGTCTCCATGGTGCTGTTCTAGTTAGTTGTTCGGATGGGATTCATGTGACGCACCCCATCACTCGAATGAGCCTATTCGTAGAATTTTAGCGAACATTCTTGAATGGGGTTAGAGTTTCTATGGTCACGCTCATAGAGTTTAGTCATGCCGATTGCCCCTTCCTCACCTTTCTTTCATAAAAAAAAGGTAAAATTAATGCTGCCAATACAAATAATAATAATAATAATAATAATAATAATAATAAATAACTTTTACTAACAATAAAATTTGTGACTGAAAATGAATAATTTGTTGCTAAAAGAATATCGTCATTACTATATCATGGTTAAAAAATTCGTGACTAAAAGGACTAATCATGAAAAATACAATTTATTATGACTAAATATACTTTTAGTCACAACTAGTTTCAAAAAAATTGTGATTAAATTTTATGAGTTGTGTCACTTTCAATCATAAAAGTTTCTTGTTATGACTAAAAACTTGAAAAGTTGACCTCCTGCCATAGTTTCACGTCCAAAAAAAGGGAAAGAAGACGTCAGTTTTGTGGTACTCGGTGAATATTTATTGTAAAAACTTAATTTACTTAAGGATTCAAAAAGTAAATTACTGGCCAATAAATAGATAATTGTTTAAAGGTTTATAATGTAAAATAACACCAGTCCTGGTTCGTCATCACATTACCAGTTATATATAGATTTAGATTTGGTCAACTAGTTTAACAGCAATTTGCCACATTATGTGGTAATTGATTAATTATTATTAGTGCTCTTCGACAAGCTCCTTGTGTAAAAATGAATAATCAGTACCCTTCGCATACATGAGCCGCACAATCCAAATCTCATGTAGATAATAGAGCTTTTGACCAATTTGGTTGTCCCATCAATATATTAGCTTTATACATAGTGACAGTAGACGAAGTTGCCGTACGTATATGAATACATATATGTATATATACGGGTAGAAGTACTAGGCCCATATTCCACTAGTACTCTAAATTTATGTTTGGTAGGAAGGAAAAAAGAGAGAGGAAAAAGTTGGAGGGAGAAATAGAGAAAAATTCTTGTTTGGTAGGAGAAAAAAGAGAAGGAAAGAAAAAATGAGAGAGAAAGGGGAAGGAAAAAAAAAAATAGGAAGGAAGGAAAAAGTTTCGTTAGTTTATGAGTAAGTTAAATTACTAAACTATCCTTACATACTTAATTTTAAATAATAGTTATATAGGGATAAAATAGTCATTTTAAATTAAATTAAATTTCTTTTCTTCTACATACTAAATAACTAAGAGGGAAAAATATTTTCATTTTACATCGTGCTCATTTTCTTTCCCTCTTTTTTTTTTTTTTTTCATTCCCTCCTATTATCTTTCCTCTCTACCTATAGAGGGAAAAAAGAGAGGAAAAAAAGGATAGGAGGGAAAAAAGGAATTTGAGTAGTTTTGTAAGAAAGAAAAATGAAAAGAAAGGAAAATAGAAGAGAAAAGGGGATGAAAAAAATAAAGTGGGACTCACAAAATTTTTTCCCTCCAAGTTGGTGAGAAAAGGGAAGGAAAAAAATTTTTAACTAATAAAAAATTAAATTTACCAGATTACTCTTATATACCAATTTTAAAAAATATTATATTGATGGCAAAATAATTATTTAAAATAAATCAATTTTTTTTCTTTCTTATATACCTAATAATTATAGAGGAAAATCACTTTTATTTCTATCCAACATATTTTCTATCCCTCTTATTCTTCCCTTCCTTCCCATTTTCTTTTCTCACTACCAAATATAGCCTAAGGAATTTTTTTTTTACTCTAGTCTTTTGCATTAATTCTGAGTTCTGATTGTTTATACTGAGAGCACAAAAGCTTTTGAATGTATAAAGATATATAGAGATAGATATTACTAATTAGGCCTTTATCCATTTATGGTTGTCTTACATTAGATTTCTTTTTTCTTTTGAGACTTTCGAAGTTGTTTTACATTAGTTGAATCACCGCATTCTTGTAAAACCAGTTTGATCTAAATTTTAGAATGGATTTAAATCCAAGCGGGCACATTAGAAAAGAAAAATAGAGAACACAACTGTGTTTAATTACCAACATTCAGAAGAGATCGCCAACAAGTATTTCATTGAGAAAGAGAATAGCTAGTATTAATTTTTTCCCGCTAAAGTGTCCATTTACATATTCTTAGTTTTAACTAACTTGAAAACTCAAAAAATTTATGAGTACATTCTCAATTTTCACTACTTCAAAAATTACAAATATCTTCTCAACAAGTTACAACAAAGAATCTTCTCAACAAGTTACAATCTGCTCTCTTACTGACTCTATGTTTTTTCACCTGTACAAGTAAATACAGCTAAACAGTGTAGCATATATATAGAAAATTGGTTTTGGTTGGAGTGAATGTGCTTCGGAATAGAATTCTCATTATTAAAGAAAGTCCATTCTATTGTTTGATTTGATTTTTAACTTTTGAAAATCCATTCCAAAAGTAATTGTGATCCACTTACTTGTATGAATTACAATCCCTAAATAAAATTAGTTGAATGGATATTTCATTTCTTCCCAAATTATTTGTCATTGTACGTTTGATAAAGGGTTCAAATCCTATTCCATAAATCTGAAAATAACTTTTATATAAAAAGTTAATAAGATAACTGTTTTATCCTGGTAACTTTCTATGAATCTAACTGTTCTAGATTTGTAGAATATGACTCCAACCTATACCAAACACTCATCCGTCCTCATCCTCCTCTATCTTCGACCTGTCGTTCCAACTAGAGCGTTGATTGCTACTCCTCCTCCTCTCCACCTTATAGTGCCTCAAAGCCTTCTCTCATCACTGTACGAACACCTCCTGTGCTGGCGGCAAGCACCTCATATAGAGAGTGTTGAAAATAAACTTGTTTAAGCCCATAAGAAGTGTTCTAGGTCGATCAATATGAGGTCCAATAAGTTGGAGTTAGCCCAAATGCAAAATCATAAAAGAAGAAAGTCTAAGTCTAAATTGAAAAAGCCTTCTACTTAGAAAATTCTAGAGTTAGCTAGATATTAGTTTTATGCATGTGAATGATTTGTTTATTATTAGAAAGTTGTAGAAGAAAATGTGTGTGGTTGAAATTTATTTATATTATTTTATTTGAATCATTTTGTGTGGTGGAAGATGAGTGACCTCAAGTATAAATACCCATCCCCATTTGAGTTCTAAGTATCAAGTAAGAAGCAAAACTTCTAAGAGTGAAGTGAAGAGAGAAAGAAGCATAGCTCCTAGTGAGTGAGTGTACTTAAAGAGTGAAATAGGGAGTTTTTCTCTTATAATAATATTTGAGTAAGTAATAAAGCTTGTTTTATTTCCAACAAAGTAGTATCAGAGCGAAGTTGTGAGTTCTCTTGAAATTCTAAGTATGCTCTGTTGTTGCAGCTTTGATTGATCTTCCACATCAGAAAAGAATTCTTGAGATTGAGAGTATTAGCCATTTGTTCAAACCATACTATTATTATATATTAAATTGAAGAGCTCGACGAGACGAACACGTTACCGTAAAAATCAGCCCAATCGGAGTCCGAACGAGTCTGAACGAGTCGTCGGAAATTTGCTGCCATAAACTGAGTCAAGTCACCGAGTTGAGCCGAGTCAGAGCCGTTTGATCGAGCCGTCAGAGCCGTTGACCAAGCAATTGACCAAGTCGTCAGAGCCGTTTGACTGCACCGTTGACCACGCCGTTGACCGCGTCGTTGACTAGACTGTTGACCAGCGTTGACCGTTGACCGAGTGTTGACTTTGACTAAGTCGATATAATAGTCAATCTTAAGGATTTTCGACGTTCCGGATCCATCTGTGTGGTCGAAATTTCTAAAAGCTCACCCTGTTAAGAGCTACGGCTATCGGAAATTTAGCATCTCTTCAAGTTCTACTACTCCAAGGCAGCAACTTTGATAATTAGACTATCAAAATGAAAGTCCTCCTTGGAGCACATGATGTTTGGAAAGTAGTAGAGAAAGGCTACGAAGAGCCAAGAGATGAGGTGACACTATCCTCAATACAAAAGGATAGTTTAAAAAATTCAAGAAAGAGAGACAAAAAAGCCCTCTTCCTCATCTACCAAGCCTTAGATGACGACGAATTTAAGAAAATCTCAAGTACAATCTCCACCAAGGAAGCATGGGAGAAAC
Source organism: Trema orientale (assembly GCA_002914845.1). Lineage (NCBI taxonomy): Eukaryota > Viridiplantae > Streptophyta > Magnoliopsida > Rosales > Cannabaceae > Trema > Trema orientale. The sequence goes on along the minus strand of JXTC01000499.1, from coordinate 108,396 downwards.
TTCAAATTTCATACAAGGGAGAAGAAAAAGTTAAAAAGGTCCGCCTTCAAACTCTAAGATGAGAGTTTGATTTGCTACACATAACGGAGACTGAATCAGTTTCTGACTATTTTTCAAGAGTTTTAGCCATTTCGAATCAAATAAAGAGAAATGGTGAAAAACTAGAAAATGTTACGATCATGGAAAAGATTCTTCGATTGTTAGATCCAAAGTTCGAGAATATTGTTACTGTCATCGAAGAAACTAAAGATTTGGGAGCTATGACGATAGAACAACTCTTGGGTTCCTTGCAAGCTCACGAGTAAAAGAAAAAGAAGAAGCCAAATTTTAAGGAGCAGCTTCTCAAGACACAACTCATGGAGAGAGAAGATAGCCAACGTAGCAAAAGAAGTCAACGTGGTTATGGTAGAAGAAAAACCCGAGGACAAGAATGTGGTACAAGTCGAGGTCGTGGACAAGGTTGGAATTTCAACAACAACCACAATTATCATATCAGCAATTTTGAAAGAGGAGAAAGCTCTACAAGAGGTCATGGTAGAGGTCGAATGAACTCGAGTCATGAGAAGCCTCAAGTTAAATGTTTCAATTGTCACAAGTTTGGCCATTATGCTAAAGAATGTAGAGTGCCCAATAGCAAAATTGAAGAGAAAGTCAATTACGTTGAAGAGAAGAGAGAAGAGAATTATACCGTGCTACTAGTATATAATGACAACAATGAAGGTCAAGACAATACATGGTATCTTGACACCAGTGCTAGCAATCATATGTGTGGGCGTTGATCAATGTTCATAGAGCTTGATAAATCAATCAGTGGGAATATTTCTTTTGGTGATGATTCAAAAGTAGTGGTAAAAGAAAGAGGTAAAATTCTTATCTTTTGAAAAATGGGGAACATCAATTCATTTCAAATGTTTATTATGTACCCACTATGAAAACAAATATTTTGAGTTTGGGACAGCTCTTAGAGAAAGGCTATGATATTCACTTAAAAGATTATAGTCTTTCTATAAGAGATAACAATATGAAGTTGATTGCCAAGGTGCCTATGTCAAGAAATAGAATGTTCTTGTTAAACATTCAAAATGATGTGGCAAAATGTCTCAAAGCATGTTACAAGGATTCATCATGGCTATGGCATTTGAGATTCGGGCATCTCAACTTTGGAGGACTAGAGCTACTATCTAAGAAAGAGATGGTGAGAGGCTTACCATGCATCAATCATCCTGATCAGCTTTGTGAAGGATGCTTACTCGGGAAGCAATTCAGGAAAAGCTTTCCAAAGGAGTCAAATTCAAGAGCCCAAAAGCCATTAGAGCTCGTGCGTACGGATGTGTGCGGTCCCATCAAACCAAGTTCTTTCGGTAAAAGCAATTACTTCCTACTTTTCATTGACGATTTTTCAAGAAAGACTTGGGTATATTTTTTGAAGAAAAAATCAGAAGTCTTTGAAGCTTTCAAGAAGTTCAAGACTGCGGTAGAGAAAGAAAGCGGTCTTCAGATCAAAGCCATGAGATCTGACAGAGGAGGAGAATTCACTTCAAAAGAGTTCTAAGAATTCTGTAAAGCCAATGGAGTTCGACGACCCTTAACTGTTCCAAGATGCTCCCAGCAGAATGGTGTGGTAGAAAGGAAAAACCGGACCATCCTCAATATGGCTCGAAGTATGCTGAAAAGTAAGAGATTGCCTAAAGAGTTCTGGGCGGAAGCTGTTGCAGGTGCGGTCTATTTGTCCAATCGATCTCCAACAAGAAGTGTGTGGGGAAAGACACCACAAGAAGCATAGAGTGAAAGGAAGCCTGGGATCTCCCACCTAAGAGTCTTTGGAAGCATAGCCCATGTGCATATGCCAGACGAACATAGAACCAAGCTTGATGATAAAAGCGAGAAGTTCATTTTCATCGGCTATGATACCAACTCCAAAGGATATAAGTTATACAACTCCAACAATGGAAAAGTAATCATCAGTCGAGATGTAATATTCGATGAAGAAAGTGAATGGGACTTTGATTCTCAAATAGATGATGACAATTTCTTTCCACAATATGAAGATAAATACACACAAGCAAACCAAGCAAGAAAAGTTCATCAAGAGGCTACTGCTCCACCTACTTCGCCAACATCTTCCACTCATGAAGATTCACTGCCTTCTTTCTTAACTGAGAGGCATGAAGAACGTACAAGAAGTCTTAAAGATTTGTATGAAGTGACTGATAGACTCGAAAACCTCACTCTATTTTGCCTCTTTGCTGATTGTGAACCGGTAAACTTTCAAGAGGCTGTACGAGATGAAAAATAGAGGAATGCAATGGATGAAGAAGTTAAAGCCATAGAGAACAATGACACTTGGGAACTATCCACTCTTCCCAAAGGTCATAAAGCTATCGATGTCAAATAGGTATACAAAGTGAAGAGGAATGCGAATGGAAAGGTAGAGAGATACAAAACAAGGCTAGTTGCGAAAGGCTATAGTCAAAGAACCAGCATTGACTACGATGAGGTATTCGCTCTTGTTACATGATTGGAAACTATAAGGCTAATTATTTCTCTTGTTGCTCAGAACAAATGGAAGATCCACCAGATGGATGTGAAGTCTGCATTTCTTAATGGAATTCTTGAAAAAGAAGTCTACATCAAACAACCATTGGGTTATGAGATGAAAGGGCATGAGGACAAGGTGTTGAAGCTGAAGAAGGCCCTCTATGGACTAAAGCAAGCACCAAGAGCACGGAACAGCCGAACTGACAAATATTTCTAAGAAAATGGCTTCACTAAGTGCCCTTATAAATATGCTCTCTATGTTAAAACCAAAGATGGGGACATTCTGATCGTATGCTTGTATATGGATGATCTCATATTCATTGGAAGTAATCCAAGAATGTTCGACGAATTCAAGAGAGTAATGACATATGAGTTTGAAATGATAGACATCGGACTTATGGCATACTACCTCGGCATAGAAGTCAAGCAAAAAGAAGAAGGTATTTTCATCTCTCAAGAAAACTATATAAAGGAGATCCTGAAGAAGTTCAATATGGATGATTGCAAGTAGATAAGTACACCGGTGGAGTGCGGAATAAAATTATTCAAAGATGATGAAGCAGAAAAAGTGGATCCAACACTCTTTAAGAGCCTTGTTGGATGCCTCCAGTACTTGACATGTACAAGGCCTGAAATTCTCTATGCAACTGGATTAGTGAGTCGTTATATAGAAATTCTAACAACCACTCACTTTAAAGCTGCAAAGAGAATTCTCCTTTACCTAAAAGGTACGATCAATCTTGGCTTATTTTATTCAGTTTCCAATGATTACAAACTCGTTGGTTACAGTGATAGTGATTGGGCAAGAGATACCGATGATCGAAAAAGTACAACTAGTTTTGTATTTTTCATAGGAGAGACCGCATTCACCTGGGTATCAAAGAAACAACCGATTGTCACTCTTTCAACACGCGAAGCTGAGTACATAGCTGCTACATCATGTGTTAGCCATGCAATCTGGCTAAGAAGGTTATTGAAAGAGTTAAATATGCCTCAAAAGGAGCCAACAGAGATTTGCATCGACAACAAGTCAGCAATAGCCTTGGCTAAAAATCCAGTCTTTCATGACCGAAGCAAGCATATCGACACTCGCTATCATTACATAAGAGAATGTATTGCAAACAAAGAAGTACGATTAGAGTATGTGAGATCACATGATCAGATTACTGACATTTTCACCAAGCCACTCAAGTTTGAAGACTTCACAAGATTAAGAAACTTGCTTGGTGTTATAAAATAAGTTTAAGGGGGGTGTTGAAAATAAACTTGTTTAAGCTCATAAGAAGTGTTCTAGGTCCATCAACATGAGGTCCAATAAGTTGGAGTTAGCCCAAGTGCAAAACCATAAAAGAAGAAATTCCAAGTCCAAATTGAAGAAGCCTTCTACCTAGAACATTCTAGTGTTAGCTAGATATTAGTTTTATGCATGTGAATGATTTGTTTATTATTAGAAGGTTGTAAAAGAAAATGTGTGTAGTTGAAATTTATTTGTATTATTTTATTTGAATTATTTTATGTGGTGGAGGATGAGTGACCTCAAGTATAAATACCCATCCCCATTTGAGTTCTAAGCATCAAGTAAGAAGAAAAGCTTCTAAGAGTAAAGTGAAGAGAGAAAGAAGCATAGCTTCTAGTGAGTGAGTGTGCTTGAAGAGTGAAATTGAGAGTTTTTCTCTTATAATAATATTTGAGTGAGTAATAAAGCTTGTTTTATTTCCAACAGAGGGACCTCGACATGGTCTTTATCGTCCACTTGAAGAGTAACTCCACGACTTGGATTTGCTTTTCAGATCTATGGTTCTACACAAATCTAACACCATCATTCCCTCTTACCCAAGACCCAGTCAAGTAAAAACGATTGGGGTTTTTTACATCATGGGGACCTTTTCACTAGATTTTATATTGGGTGGCTAAGTTCAAAGAGATAGCTCTAGATCTCTGCTTCACCTCCTCAACAACAACGGAAAATTGGCTAATTTGGTCACCAAAGAAGGAAATGTCGCCTATTTGATCCATTTGCTCCTTCTCATAGATTTTTTGGGAGAAAAAAATATAGGGCGATATATTTTCTGGTGTTGAATGCTTAGACCTATAAATTGAGACTGCGGCTACCTAACTTATTTTCTGGGTTTCTAAGTTATTTAGGGTGCGTTTGGTACAAGATTCGAATCCTATTCTTCAAATCCAGAAACAGCTTTTACATTGAAAGTTAGAAGGATAAAATATTTATCCTTCCAACTTTCTACACGAAAGTTGTTTCTGTATTTAAAGAATAGGATTCGAATTTTATGTCCTTAATTTCTTGGTCTAGATTGTTTAGGCTTTGTTGTTATGGAGCTTTCAGAAGGAAATTTTTTTTGGTTTTGCCAAAACCCAATGTCACATGATGTGTGATTCAGGTCACATGAACAACCTGGAAAAATATTTCGGAGCCATCAAAATATATATTTCCTAGTTTTGGATTTTGGCTCTTTTTTCTTTTCTTTTCTTTTCTTTTCTTTTTTTTCTTTCGTTTTTTGTTTGTTTTTTTCTTTTGTTTTGTTTTGTTTTTTTTTTTTTTTTTTTTTTTGGGAAAAAAGCATTTGATTTTGGGGACTTTCACGATAATATAAATAATATGGGGAATTTACACCTAGGGGGTCTAATAAATCCTTGTGATGAGAAATAGGACTCACTCATTAATATTTTCAAAACTAACCCCAATTGCCATGTCACATATATAAAATTACTTGGATACCCTATTTCTTTAATAAACTTCAAACTACTTTAGCCACCACCACCGGTCCCAATCTTGACCCCGGCGGCGGCGCCTCCACTCGACTAGGGTCAAAAATTTTCGACCGTAGTCGAACTTGTCCGACCACCTCTCCCGGTTGTTCCGATCATTTTTCAA
>JXTC01000499.1:40930-101230 GCA_002914845.1 Trema orientale | reverse complement strand
TGGTAACCGGTTTCGGTTACGAAACTGAAATTCAAAGGTTCTTGATGGGAGAACCTCTATAAATTGGAGTTTGGGTCCTCTCACTGCTCACGAATCTTTACAGAGATACACCATCAATCCTAGTGAGCAAGTGTGAGAAAATCTTTCGCTTTTGTTTTCCTCTGTTTTTCAATGGCTGGAGGTAAGTTATTTGATATTGTTTATATGTTTCAATGACATTAGAAACATGTTAGATTATTGTTTTACTTTCATTTGGTATCAGAGCAGGTTCAAATACCTCTGCCTTGATGAGTTACGTTTTCTTAAAAAAATACCGGAAATTTTTTTTTCAAATTGCAAGTTTCTTTTTGGGAATTTTTTGATGAAAACTGAGGTTAGAAATCATTAGGCAATTGATTTTCTAACAATTCTATGATTTTAAACGTTAAAATCGGTGTCCGGAGGGCTAAAAACCAGTCGGGTCGAAATCGAGTCCGAAACGGGTCGAAAACGGGTCAAAAGACCCGGCTGAAAGTTGAAGACGACGAAACGACATGTCGTTTTTCGTCGGTCGTTTCTGTCGTTTTTGAAAACGACATGTCGTTTGATTTAGCTTCAAAAAACGACATGTCGTTTTCACTCGAGGTTTTTGTTTCTGTCGTTAGGCAAAATGACATGTCGTTTTCTTAAGTCCAAAAAACGACATGTCGTTTATATTAAAAAAAAAATCAGTCGTCATTTTCTTAAAACGACTTGTCGTTTTTTTCCTGTCAGCTTCAAACGACTTGTCGTTTTTCACTGGAAAACGCAGCTTTTAGGATAACAAACGACATTTCGTTTCTGGGCACCAATTTTTCAAAAAAAAAAAAATGATTTTTCCAGAATTTTAATATTCGTTTTTGTGAGAATTTGCCATAATAATATTCTTATCTTTAGCATTTAATGAATATTATTTTGTGAAACTTAATTTCATTAATGAAATTTTATGATATTGGCATATTTATAAAAATTCATTCAGAATATTTTATGTGCCTAAATTTATGAATATGTGTGTATAATTTAGTTATATGCATGCAATATTTGTTTAACTTTTTTAGCACATAAATAATTATTTGTTGAGAATTTTTATCATGTTGCTTAAATTAAGTTATACATTTAGATATGCAAATATTTTTTCATGCTTATGGAATTAAATTATTTTATGTATAAAATCATATTAGTGCATAATATTTATGTTTTAATTATGCAATTTATGTTTATTTTTATGGAAATTTTGTTTTACAAATTGTAACATATCCTTTAGCTTAGATATTGTTAGAATTTGTGGAATTTTGGTTTATTCTCATAAAACTTGATTTTATACATAAAACTTTAGTTAAGTGCCTATTTTTAGCACATGAAGACTTGTGAAATGTTCACTAAATAAATTTAGATAATAATTTAGATGAACAATTGGGTTATGAATAATTCATAAACAATTATGTGGTTGACATGAGAAAGCATGAGCTGAGGAAGTTCCACACAAACTAGTTCTGAATAAGCCATTGTGCCACTAGTTTCCCTGGGAACGCTACTCTGTCTAAGGAATTGATTTTTAATGAGCCAATGCCCGACCAATATCCTGGGAGTATTCTTGGTAAATGCCTATCACGATACTGTATAATTGTTCTTAGGCATTAAGTAGAGCCTGGAACATAATATAATAAATGTCTAGTGGTCAATATAATTTTAGTTAATTAAAGAGTAGCCACAGTATTTTTAATTTATTAAAATTATATATTAAGTTTAAGATCACATAAAGAGTAAGACATAAAATTGTAATTAATTATATTTAATATAATAAAGTTTATCCCACAGGAAATTTTATTATATTCATATAATTAACTAGGATAAAATACCATATTATTTTCATAATTTACCCATAGGAATTATGAATTAGTACATAATCTGGTAGTTTTGTCATTGAGGATAGAATATCAAATTATTTAGAAAGTACCCATTAAGTAAATAATTTGACATTTCTATCATAAAGATGAGATAATCTATTAAAAAAATTTAGCCCACAGGCAATTTTTATTAGATATAGTTTAATGCATGTATTACATTGGTAACACATACAATTAAGTTTATGTAGGCCTCAAATTCTAATATAAGTCTTCTGAACTTTTTACAGTATCTCAACCTACTAGTTACACTGATATACATCTAGAAATTCCAGAACTTAAGGGTGACAACTATAAGGTATGGAAAGAAAGGATTCTCCTTCATTTGGGGTGGATGGACATAGATTATGCTATAAGGAAAGAAGAACCACCTGCAGTAACTGACAATAGCACTCCTGCTGAAGTTGCGCTATATGAGCGATGGGAGAGATCCAATCGGCTCAGCGTAATGTTCATAAAGACAAAGATTATTGCTAGTATTAGGGGTTCTGTCGAACAGTATGATAAAGTCCGAGACTTGCTGAAAGCAATTGTCGAACAGTTCGTCACTTCAGAAAAAGCCTTGGCAAGCACCCTAATTATGAAATTCTCTTCTCTCCGTCTCACAACCGTTAAGGGTGTGCGTGACCATATCATGCAAATGCGGGACATTACGGCTCAACTGAAGAAATTGGAGGTAGATATATCAGAGTCCTTCTTGGTGCACTTTATTCTGAACACCCTTCCTCAATAGTATGGGCCTTTTAAGATCTCTTATAATACACATAAAGATAAATGGTCCATAAATGAATTGATGACCATGTGTGTTCAAGAAGAGGAGAGGCTTGTTATGGAATTGGGTGAAAGTGCAATGTTGGCTACAGTCCGCGAGAAGAACAAAGTTGATAAAACTGACAAATCTCAGGCTTCCACTTCTAAGACTAATCAGAAGGGGAAAGGTAAAATACCACCTCAAACTGCTATTAAGAAGGAAAACAAGTGTTTCTTCTGCAAAAAGAAGGGGCACATGAAGAAAGATTGTGCAAAATTCAAGAAGTGGCTTGAGAAGAAAGGTAATCTATCTTCATTTGTTTGTTATGAATCTAATATGGCTAATGTTAATATTAATACCTGGTGGATTGATTCTGGTTCTACAATCCATATTGCAAACTCTTTATAGGATATGCAAAACCTAAGGAAACCAGTGGGAAGTGAGTTATGCATCTTATCAGGGAACAAGACGGGCTCACATGTGGAGGCAATAGGAATATGCACCCTTATCTTAAACAGTGGTTTTATCTTAGTTTTGGAAAAAACTTTTTATGTACCGAGTTTTTCACGAAACTTAATTTCTGTTTCTAGACTTGTTCCATTGGGTTTTTCTTTTACTTTTAAAGACAAAATGTTTAGTTTATTTAATAAATCAAATTATGTTGGAAATGGAATTTTATCTGATGGTCTATATCGTATTTACTTACAAAATGAAACCACTAATAGTTCTTTGCATGTTCACACTGGCACTAAAAGGTGTAATATTAATGAGGACTCTTCTATGTTATGGCATCGGAGATTAGGTCATATCTCCATAGATAGGATTAAGCGATTAGTAAATGATGGAGTACTTAGTACTCTAGATTATACTGATTTTGAGATTTGTGTGGACTGCATTAAGGGTAAGCAAACAAACAAATCTAAGAAGAATGCCAATAGGAGTTCGAACATATTAGAAATCATACATACAGATATATGTTGTCCAGACATAGATATGCCTGGTCAGAAATATTTCATCACTTTTATAGATTATTACTCACGATACATGTATGTGTACTTGCTTCATAACAAGCATGAAGCATTGGATGCCTTCAAAGTCTTTAAGGCTGAAGTTGAGAATCAATGCAAGAAACAAATAAAAATAATGAGATCAGATAGAGGTGGTGAATATTATGGTAGATACACTGAGAATGGACAGGCACCAGGTCTTTTTGCTAAGTTTCTTCAACAACATGGGATTGTAGCCCAGCACACTTTACCTGGTTCTGCAGATCAGAATGGTGTTGCTGAAAGAAGGAACCGAACACTCATGGACATGGTGCGAAGTATGCTTAGCAATTCCAATCTTCCAAAATTTTTGTGGACTGAAGCACTAAAGACGGCTGCATATATATTAAACTGTGTTTCAACTAAGGCTGTTCCAAAGATACCTTTTGAATTGTTGAAAGGTTGGAAACCGAGTTTCCGACATATGCGTGTTTGGGGTTGTCCGTCTGAAGTGAGGATATATAACCCACATGAAAAGAAGTTGGACCGAAGGACAATTAGTGATTTTTTCATTGGCTATGCTGAAACGTCTAAGGGTTATAGGTTTTACTGTCCATCTCACTCTACTAGGATTGTGGAATCAAGAAACTCAAAGTTTCTTGAAAATGACATGATCAGTGGGAGGGATCGGTTCAGGGATTTAATTCCTGCTCATGATCATACAGAAACTCAACCTTCCACATCATCAGAAAGATTAATGATAGTTCATAGCACACCGCAAGTTCAAGTTGAACAACCAATCGCTGAAAATCCACAACTTGCTGAAAATCTTCCAGTAGATCAACAAGTTCAGGAATTACCTCAAGATCCTGAAGAAATAGTTGAATCACAAGCTCCTCAGGGAGAAAGTGTTCCAACTTTAAAGAGATCTACTCGTGAAAGAAGATCGGCAATTCCTAGTGATTACATAGTGTATCTACAAGAATCTGACATTGAAGCTGAAAATGATCCTGAAACATTTTCACAAGCCATGAGTTGCAAAGAATCTAATTTATGGCATGATGCCATGAAAGATGAAATGAATTCCATGAAGAGCAACGAAGTCTGGGATTTTGTAGAGTTGCCTAATGGGGCGAAGGCCATTGGCTGTAAATGGGTCTTTAAGACCAAAAGAGACTCATTAGGCAACATTGAAAGATATAAAGCAAGACTCGTTGCTAAGGGGTTCACACAAAAGGAAAGAATCGACTACACAGAGACTTTTTCTCCTGTATCTAAGAAAGATTCTCTTCGTATAATTTTGGCGTTGGTTGCACATTTCGATCTTGAGTTGCAACAAATGGATGTGAAAACAGCATTTCTTAATGGTGATCTAGAAGAGGAGGTGTACATGAGACAACCTAAAGGTTTCTCTTCTAGTATAGGTGAGCATTTGGTTTGCAAGCTTAAGAAATCCATATATGGTTTAAAACAAGCCTCCCGTCAATGGTATTTCAAATTCCATGGAGTAATTTCTTCATTTGGTTTTGTTGAAAATCCCATGGATCAATGTATATACCATAAGATCAGTGGGAGTAAAATTTGTTTTCTTGTTTTATACGTGGATGATATTTTACTTGCAACTAATGATAAGGGTATGCTACACAAGGTAAAATAATTCCTTTCTAAAAACTTTGATATGAAAGATATGGGTGAGGCATCTTATGTCATTGGCATAAAGATCCATAGAGATAGATCTCGTGGTGTCTTAGGACTATCACAAGAAACCTATATCAACAAAGTTTTGGAGAGATTTCGAATGAAGGATTGTTCACCAAGTGTTGCTCCCATTGTGAAAGGGGATAAGTTCAATTTGAACCAATACCCGAAGAATGAGTTAGAGAAGGAATCTATGAAAAATATTACATATGCTTCTGCAGTTGGAAGCCTTATGTATGCTCAGGTCTGTACAAGACCTGATATTGCATATGCTGTTGGAATGTTAGGGCGATATCAAAGTAACCCAAGTATGGACCACTGGAGAGCTGCAAAGAAAGTCATGAGGTATCTCCAAGGAACTAAAACTTACATGCTTATATATAGACAGACGGAAAACTTGGATGTGGTTGGCTATTCTGACGCAGACTTTGCTGGTTGTGTTGATTCTCGCAAATCAACGTCCGGGTACATTTTCATTATGGCCGGTGGAGCTGTTTCATGGAGAAGTGTCAAACAGACTTTGATTGCCACTTCTACTATGGAAGCTGAGTTCGTCTCTTGTTTTGAGGCTACTACGCAAGGTGTATGGCTTAAAAGTTTCATTTCTGGACTTAGAGTTATGGATTCTATTTCTAGACCATTAAGGATTTTCTGCGACAACTCAGCTGCCGTATTCTTGGCTAAGAATAATAAAAGTGGAAGTCGAAGTAAGCATATCGACATTAAGTACTTAGCTATTAGGGAACATGTTAAGGAAAAGAAAGTGGTCATTGAGCATATTAGCACTGAGTTGATGATTGCTGATCCTTTGACTAAGGGTATGTCACCGTTTAAATTCAAGGATCATGTAGAGAGAATGGAACTTGTTTCCTCTTTATAATTGTATATATACATTCAGTTTATTAAAAAAACTTTTATGCGTTCAGTTATTTTCTCATTTACGTGTGCACTTAACTTGAGAAAATGCGATTTATTCCGGACCTAGAATAAACATAGGGTTTATTCATTAAGTTTTGTTACCACATTAAGAACTTGGGAAGCAAAATACATTGTAATACATAGTTGTTAATACTCGCATTTATGGGGATCTTTCACTATGATTCATGTATTTTGTTACTCAAAAGAATTTGGGTCAACGTTTGCACCAAGTGGGAGAATGTAACGTTTTAACGTTACAAACAAATTGGTGCAATGGTAAGCAAAGTGAATGGCCATTGATGGCATTGATGCTCGGAAGTGGTAACCGGTTTCGGTTACGAAACTGAAATTCAAAGGTTCTTGATGGGAGAACCTCTATAAATTGGAGTTTGGGTCCTCTCACTGCTCACGAATTTTTACAGAGATACACCATCAATCCTAGTGAGCAAGTGTGAGAAAATCTTCCGCTTTTGTTTTCCTCTGTTTTTCAATGGCTGGAGGTAAGTTATTTGATATTGTTTATATGTTTCAATGATATTAGAAACATGTTAGATTATTGTTTTACTTTCAGGATATACATCAAACCACTAAGTTGGAAATTTTCACTACTCTTTAGAAACTCTTGTTAAATAATATAAGGATTGTAAATAAACCAAATAGAAACCCTAAATCATTCCTGCTAAATTGATAGGTTAGGATTTGTTGAATATAGTTGAGTCCATGGCTAATCTGAAGCGGATTAGAGATGGAGAGACTGAAGGCAGAAGCGTGAACAAGAGATGATGTTTGAGGGTTTGATCTTCTGCAGCCTAAATCCTAATGTCACTCAGATAGAGTTCTCTGTAACTGATGATGGGTTACAGAGAATTGAGCATACATGTAAATTTTGGCTATAGGGACCATTACCCTAATAGGTTCTTTAAATAGACCATGTTGGGTATCCATCAAATCTAACTAGGTGACTAACAGTGTATCTACACTGGTATTCATACCCAATTGAATATTCTAATCCAGCTTTATTTAATCACTTATTGGGTCCTTGTGAAATATATGGCCCAATATAATTGAATTGTATACGTGGCCCAACATAGGAAATATAATTTCCTAACAACCCTAAATAGCAAAGCATAAGTTTACTATGATAAGTACCCTAAAAAAAAAAATGAAAGACAATAAGAGAATGCATTGCACTGTAAAATATCCTTAAAAACAGTGCACATTTCTCTCTCCTGTGTACAATATAACCAAATACAATTTTTCAAGTAAAAATTAAACAAAATGTCCTTGAAACAATTAACCATTTTTTCAGTCTTTTTACTTCAAGTTTCAGTTCACAGTTCCCTTCCTCCAACCTTGTCGTTACTTTCAATAGTCCATGAATATTCTGCTTTGCACGATCGATCATGGATGGTCTTCCCACTAGAAAAAACTCACCCACCATTTCTTTGCAATGTATGATTGATTCCATTCTCAAGCAAGTTACAAACTCACCCTATTTCCTGGACTAATCACACTAGTTGTAGAGAATGATATGAAGAGCTCCTTTTTTAATGACTGGATTCTACCTCTTTTGTTGCAGTTGACGAGTAAAGAGCCATTTTCATATATCTTTTGGCTGCAGAGCACTGATTAAATGGGAAAGAAAGAAGCTTTAAAGCAAAAATCATTTGAAGGTAGGAAGAAAAAAATAACAGAAGGGGGCATGTGCGTCTCACATGCCCCTTCTGTTAAAAAATTAACGAAAAATCCTAAGAAGGACTAATAGGGCATGAATTAAATAGTTTATGGGTTAATCATGTCCGAATAAAAGTTTAAGAACAAAATTGAGATTTTTTTTTATAACTTAGGGACCATACGGATCATTTATCCATAACTAGCAAAACCTCTATATTTTCGTATCTTCAAGAAGCCAAATTTGCACAATGTAGTTCTTCATCCTATCTTTGATTTTCTTGTTCTATTCTTGATCTCCTAATCCTTTGATTGAACCTATAAATGTCAACCAAACTTGTCTCTTGATATCACTTATTATAAATCCACATAGCCAAAAACACAATTTTAATCTAAATTCTTGAGTGAATTTAGAACTAAAACATAGAAATTTTTTTTTAAAAAAAAAAAGTATGCTATGCGGTTCGGCCTAATTTGCCTATGTCTATGTAAGGGAGATCAAACTAGCAAGTGTTCTACCAAGAAATTAACATAATAATTCCACTCAATTTTTATCCACTCGGAGCCCCAAAAGCCCATGTATACTCTAATTTTTCACTAGCCCAAAAAACCCCAAGAATCCAATTTCACTTTAAGCATTTAGTATCCTGAAAACCTGAAATATCAATCTCATCAAGTTTCATTATTACTCTCTATCTCTCTCTTTCTGTTTTATCACTTATACGGCTACACAGTCTAGTATATAAATAGAAACCAAGATCTAGAGTTTTACATCTACTAGGGCTTATAAAATACTCGGTTCTTCTAGTTATTTATAGTTAGAATCCTAGATAAATTAGGTTTTATACCTAGGAGGTTTATATCATCAAGGTGTTCAAATGATCCCATTGATGTGTTGTCGTTAATGCAATTAAATTAAATTAAATACCTTTTACTACTATTCTAGTTAAATCTAGTATAGTAGTAAGAAAGATTGATCCCACGGATAACGAGTTTTTTAATTACTAATGATTTCTAATTATTCTAGCAAATTGGGGGGTTTGTAAATAAAGCAAATAAATATGACCAAATTAAAAAATAAACGAAAATCAATCAGAAAAAAGCTTTGGTTAAAAGTTTCATATCCATCCTAGACAATTCTACTAATTTAGTTAATAAGCTCTATAATCAATCATTCATCTAAATTATTGATCAGAGACAATAATAAACTCTGCTATCTCTAATTTTTCTTAAAGTTCACTAGATAAAAAAAGCTCTTCATCTAGATCATATTAATATAGACAACTTCGAACAAGCTTTCTTAATTGATCTAATTAATGCATTAAACATAGAAAATCTGGTCAATCCTAAGTAACAAACAGACAAGCTCGGATTATTTTTAACTTAAAATATATCTTTCATTATAGCCAATTAAACATTTAGTATTATTCAATTAACTAAAATTTTTTACTCACAATTAGAAAATCTAGGAAAAATTTAAACAAAACCCATTTCTATATGTTGATTAATTAAATGTAACAACTATCTATTTTCTACCATTTTTTCATCTCCTTCCCAGCCACACGAGACTTCTCTCTGATATATCGACGGTGAAAGATGAATTGTCGTCGTTCAGAAAAATTCTGTCGCCAATCTTTCTTCGCAGTTCTATCAAATCTCAAGTATTAGCTCCCTAGTGAAGCCATCGACTTTCTTCTTGCGATGAAGCTCGAGTCTTGTAATATATCAGGTAGATCTGGAACTTTGGTCGATTGTAGTAGTGGCTGTAGAGTGAGGTGAGGTGAGGGTGACGGCGATGATGATGGCTGGTAATGAGTGAGTGAAAAGAGATTAAGGCTATATTTGTATTTCTTCCTCCTAAAAGTGGTATAGTTTTAGTAATGGCATTATATTTAGTTAATCACTTAAAAAAGTGGTAACCGTCAACTTAGCGCAAAATCTAGTCAATTACGGATCTAAGAATCTAATTTAGCATTCAATCTCTATATCAATTTATTTAGTTGACTATCTAAATAATTTAATATAGGAATCATAAACATGCAAAATATAGAAGAATATAAACAATTTAGAATGAATGATCAATATATAAAAATCTAAAATAAACTAAATTAACATCATATTTAGGGATTCAGTTAGCATAATGAACCAAATGAAAAATGTAGCCAAGCATGTTTTTAAAATTCAATACCACAATAATTGTCATGCTTACATAATAGAACTAAAAAAATAAGAAAAAGGAAGAGAAATAGAATGAAGTGGTTAGCTGGAACTAGAATCTTCATACGTAATAGTATAGTACTTTTTCTTCGGAACGTAGGCCAGCCCATAAAGCTCGGCCTACATTGACATCTCTATAATTGTAATATTGTAAAATATAACAAATACTAATGACAAAATTACAAACTTAAACACATGTTAATAATGGTAATATTGTAAATTTTTGAAGATGCTAAAATTTTAGCATGTGTTATACCTTGTGTTATATATAATACAAGAAATTGAAGGTGCTAAAAAATATGCTATGTTTGACATAACATTAGAGACATTATTTTTTTTTTAATGAAATGCTAAAATTCAGCATTGGCATGAGTTTTAGCACTCTCATTGGAGATGCCCTAAGTGTTATATAAATCTCTATTAAAAGATATGTATTGGCACTATTTGCCTTTGGAATCGAACTAATTTTTGAATCAAGTTGGGATTTGAATTTATATAAGAGCATTATCAATTTTGACCCTATTTTAAAGCCCACATTGAAATATAGGAAATATTAAAAGTTATTTACAAAAGTAGACATTTTCTAAATGATAAAGTGGAAACCCTAATCATATATGGTTAAAATAATTTGACCACAGTTAAAATAACCAAAATGATGATAATAACTCACTTCCTCTATCTCCGATCGTGATAAAAATGCATAGAGGAGATTACTCAAGAAGCCTGGAGTGGCCATATTCTAGAGAAGAAAATTTGAGCAATTTAATTAGGATATTAGGTAAGTTTAGATATGCAACATGAAATTGATGGCTAGTTTTAACAAAATTTATGACTGGGTGATAACTATGCTTTTAAGCTGTATTTCGATTAATTTCTCTACACTAGTTTGTTGTTTTTCTTGTTATTTTTAGGTTTTTATTTTTGTTTTTATGTTTTGTAGATGTTTTAAAAGAGTGGGAATGAAAAAGAACTAAAATGGGATCAAAATGATGTAAAACGAAGAAGTTGACACAAAACCAGGCCAGCACCACAACACTAGCTCTCATATTTCAATCAGACAAAAAGTCAACGTTGCGGTGCCAGAAAATCGAGAGAAACTGACCTCTTCAACCTTTTTGGACGAATTTTGACGAGCTAACTTCGGGAAACTACTTTAGAACACTCCTAACCCTCTTACACTATAAAAATGACTCTTTAGGCCAGAAATTCATATAAAGAAGATAAAAAATAGTTAGACACTAGAGAGAGAGAAAATTGGAAGATTAGAAGGAACTTTTAGAGATTGTTTGAGTCATGATCGTTATGCACATGCCAGGCCCGGCCCAGTCCACATTTCTATCGGCCAACATTTAGTCATCCTATATATAATTTTAAATATATTTCTTAATTAAAATTTAAAAAATCTTAATTAAATACTTTCATTTATATGCTTTTAATATTACTTATTTACTTATTTTTGTTTCTTTTCAATTTATTCAAATTTTAAAAGAATATGAATAGGTTTTAGGCACATATTTGATATTTTAAAGCATATAACAACAACGAAATTAGGCCCACATTGTGGCCTATATTTGGCTCATATAGGTACGGCCCACTTAGACCCGCATAAAATATGGGATGGACCTATGGGTCGTGCTAGGTCCCTTAATAAGAATATGGGCCGGCCCATATTTTAAGCGGGCTAGGCCCGGTACAAAGCCCATATGGGCTTGTAAAATATGGGTCGACCTAGCCCACTTTACATCTTGATGCAATTATAGCATTTATTGAATTTTATAATATGGTTATTATTTATAATATTGTCATTATATCATTTATTGAATTTTATAATATTTCCATTTTTGTGGTGATTTGTTGACTATTTTGCTCATTTAAATAGAATATGAGTGTTTATTCAATAAAAAATTAAAATAAAAAGAATAGTAGTTGTTGTATAATTAGGTAAAATAAGTTCAGTTTTTATTATTAGTAATTAGATGGTATAATAATAGAAATTAATAGTAGAAAAAAGAGGAATTGTAAATGAAAATCATGTTCAAATACAAAATAACATTTTTTTTAACATACACCCATTAGAACAAATCTTATAAAGTGTATGCTAAATTTAGCTAGTCATTTCAAATATAACATTGACACACTATTTTTTAGCATTCTACATTGGAGATATCTCAAATCTACCTAAAAGGTTTTAGTTACCATCCACGTAACACGTATATAATGTGAACTATCAATAAAGAAGATTTTAGATTTTATGTGTTTTTACTCATACTAAATAAACTAAAATGTCATATAATTAGATTTGTTTCTGCTAAATAGTATACTTACGAAATAATAATTAATTAACGTACAAGGAAAATATGCATTATATTTGCGGATTTAAAAAAAAAGAGGAAAATAGTTCACTATATTTCAATTATTTACGAAAGAATATGCCTAATTAATATGTATCAATTTTTAGAATCTAATTAATGATCTAGACGAACTCCTCAAATTAAGAAGAGTGCGAATATTTTGTTTTATTAATTTTGTTTGTCTTATTAGGATTTTAGGAGAAAATCTTACTAGGTTAGTTTAGCTTAATTTGAGGTGCAAAACATATAGATATGAATCCAAAATAGTCTTCTTCCTTTTTCTATTAATCAAAAGATTATAAATATAACAACAATAACAAAATAATAATAATAAAATAAATGTGCACTGAAACTTTTAAAATAACGCTTTATTGGAAAAAGAGATTCTCTCAACTAAATAAGCTTATTCTATACTCTTAAAACAAATCTAGTTAAATCATATTCACCTACATCTAAAGATGTCAATGTGGGCTGGATTTTGTGAGCTAGCCCACACTCTGAAGAAAAAAGCACGGTACTGGCCCGACCTACATTATGTGGGCTTGGGCTTGGACTAGCCTGTTATGTATAGTAGGTGCCGAGCTTGGCCTTAGTCATAGGCCCAGTCCATCCCACATTTCTATCAGCCCACATTTAGTCATTCTATATATAATTTTAAAATATATTTCTTAATTAAAATTTTAAAAAATCTTAATTAAATACTTTCATTTATATGCTTTTAATGTTATTTATTTACTTATTTTTGTTTTTTTTTTCAATTTATTCAAAATTTAAAAGAATATGAATGGGTTTTAGGCCCATATTTGATATTTTAAAGTATAGAATAACAATGAAATTAGGCCTATATTATGGCCCATATTTGGCCCGCATAGGCACGGCCCATTCAGGCACAACTCACTTAGGCCCGCATAAAATGTGAGCCGTATCGGGCCCCTTAATAAGAATATGGGCCGGCCCGGTCCACTTTATATCTCTATCTACATCATGTATATATTGCTAGTTAACCACAACGTTAAGAAAAAAATTAATAAGTTAAACAATTGACCCAAGTACTAAATAGTAGACTAAGCCATTAATGAAAGTGTATTAGCTTGAAGCACTATTAATGTATCCAACTCCACAGGCTGAAGATTTTAGGCTAACAAACCTCTTTGACTCTTTAAACACCCTCCACTACTTGAGTTAACTTTTCTAAATGATATGATAATAGGAGGTCTTCCTCTGAGATTGATATATATTCTAGGCATAAATTCTTCTAGATTTAGAACTCGAAAGTTTCAAATTTAAAAAATAACTACAAAGCAACATACAAAAGCAATAAAAATAAATTAAACCTACATAAATATACAATCAAGTAAGAAAATAATCATAAATCTAAAATTAAAAACTTTTTTCACATAAAAAATAATTACTAAATAAAAATAAAATAGAAAGAAAATGAGAGATATCCAAGGATCTCCCATTCCCATGAAATAGTGGATATCCAAAGATCTCCCCTTCCCATGTAATAGTAACCCATATATTTTAGAGTTATTCAGAGGAGGAAGCTGGTGATACTTCCAAATGAAGGATTATCAACTACGGGTGTGTTCATCAGTTTGATATTGTGTTTCTGGTCATCCATTAGATATATATATATATATTTTAAGATGACCAGTAGTCATAGTTTTGTCTCGAAGAAATTGCAAGATATAATTGAAATGGTAGAACGTTAACTTCAACCTAGTTCTGATTGTTAATATTTATGTGAGATACACATGAAATATTAATTATCAAATAAATATAAATTAAAATGTTAAGTTTCTTATAATATTATTTGATTTGATAGATCTTTACTTGAATGAGGCCATTATTAGTTAAAACAAATTACTTGTATTAACAATTAATTAAAACCAAGAATACTTGTTAGAATTAATATGAAACTTTATTTTATAATGCATTACACAATTTTCTAAAATAATGTAATCAATATAAAGCTAGTAGTAAAACAAAAGAACACTCATATATTGAAATCTAACATAAAAATATATAATTAAAAATATAATAAATGTAAAATAAAAATAACACTAAAAAAATATGTAAAATTTTAGTTTTTATACATTTAAATAAATTTAACACTTCCAAGATTAGAAACCACAATGTAGATCGATTTTGTATCAACTTTGAAAGTGGTTATTGTACAAGTGGCCTAAGTGTCAAACTTATCCTAAAAAATAAGAACTTTCAACAATAATTGGCAAAAACATAGTTTAAATTATAGGTAACCCAATTCTAGTAAAATAGTCGAGGTAAAAGACTTCAAAGTACGTCAAATAGTACAAGTGTCCTTTTATCCTGTTAATACTTAACTTATGCAAATTTTTTCATACTTAACACAAGGATATATGATATTTTTAAATTCTTTTGCATTTTCCGAAATAAATTCCAAAATTAAAGTTCTCAACTCTTTTATACTCAACCTATAATCCATCCACTCTAAAAACAATAGCAAAGAGGCAAAAATAAAAATAAACTTAAAAACTTTTTGAGTAGAGAAAAACTCGTACTATAAATATTATTTATAAGTGTTCTAGTGTTCTTTTATCTTATTAACACGCAATGTATACAAAATTTCACATTTAACACAAGGACTCTTGATATCATTAGGATCTTTTGTACTCTATATACTAATTCCAAAAAGTTCTAAACTCTTTTCCTATACTCGACCTATAATCTATCCACTCTAAATACAATAGGAAAGAGTCAAAAATAAATATGAACTAAGTAATTTTATGAAATTAAAAAAAAAAAAAACCTTAGACTAACAATGATCAATTACTAAATCTAATTAAATTGATAACTCGGAAAAAAAATGATAAAATCTACCTTATTTTGAAGTACTACCGATTACTACTTGACCATAACGAACAGCAACAACAAAAAAAAAAAAAGAAAAAAAGAAACACCAATATAGAAAATCACAATTAATTATTTTATCATTATATGATCACAACATAGTTTTCCAAAACTAATGTCCTCAAAATTTTCAGTTATATATATATATTTCATCAAGAAACTTTGAGAATATACCTCAAATGATTCTACAACATAATCAATACTAATCTAAACCTAAAATAAAAATACTAACAAAATTTATCAAAATATAAATTCAAACATTATTGTAATAAAAAATAATAAATCTGAAAAATAAAAACATATGACAACTGTAAAACTTAAAAAATAAACCAAAAATTCAATTCTTACAAGATTTAAATTGACAATGTAAATGAATAGTCTCTCCATACTATCCATATTCAAAGAGACGACAGTAGCTCTGACAGCCAAAGTTTAATATTAAATATGAAACATGAAAATTTTACACAATAATCTTGTCAAAAACGTAGTGTAACATATAAATAATCCATTTCTAGTAATAGCATGAGGTAAGATGCTTAAGAGTACCTCAAATTTAACGTTGAAAATGGGGATATGATTCTATTTCACAAACCTCAAGTAATTGCACATTTCTACAATAATAAACTTGAATGAATAATCAGCACTAACTTTGAAATAAAATAATTCAATTAAAACAAAAATAAAAATTAATAGCTATTATAGATCCGAATTAAAAAGTATATCCGAAAAAAGAGAACATGTAATTTTAACTAATAACCATCAAATTTAACACTTTCAAGTTTTAAAAAAATGCAATTTAGATCAATATTCTTTCCATATTTAAAAAGAAAATTGTTTAAATAGGTAAAGTCTACAATTTAACTCAAGACATGGAATTGTTGGAAAATAATCGGCAAGAAACAAAATCTAATGCATGAATACTTGAATTCTAGTGAAAAAATTAAGTTAAAATAGTTATAAGTACCTCAAATATCCAAAATAGAAAAAATTAAATAATGCCAAAAGGGGCCGCAGATGCAAGTCTATTGCGAGTAAAAATTTTCAGATTACGTTGTTAATTGTAATTAATTTTTAGTTATTTTCCTTCCAATTTTAACTAGTGCTAGTAAAATATTGATTTTGACATTTAAAAACATTGTATGTGACTTAGAAATGCTCAATTCCATCCAACATTATTATAATCACTAATAAAAAAGACTTAATTGCCAATATTTTTGAAACTTTAAGAATTTATTGCCAAAAAAATTTCAAAGACCACGTTGCCAATTACGAACAATATAAAGGCCAATCATGCCAAAAAAGCCCTTTTTTTTGAAAAAAAATACACATCATTTTAGCAAAAAGAATATTAAATTTAACATTCTAAAACTAAAATTAAGCTAACTAGTTAAAGGAAATCATATTAACTAAACCAAATAAGTGTCAATGAATTTTAAAATACTAATTTCATTAGTAATCAAAGGTAGTAAGGTTTATGGTTAATTGTAGAAAAAATATCAAATGACCTTTATACAGAATAAACAAATTTTGACTTTGCAAGATTATACCTCTACATTGAAAATCTCTTCAAATGTTTATCTTTCGAGAATAAATTAACCAAAAAGTCTCTCATTAGATACGAAATCTAAATTAAGAATACATTATTTTTCCTGCCAAGTACTTAAAATTTGTTTAAAATAAATTTAATAAAATAGTATAAATCACTCAAATGTACTCATAATATAGACATTTGAAGAGATTTTAAATGTACAAGTCTCTATATTGAAAATCTCGTCAAATGTTTATCTTTCAAGTACAAATTAATTAAAAAACCTCTCATTAGATACGGTATCTGAATTGATGATATATTTCTTTTGCTACCAAACACTTAAAACTTGTTGAAAAGAACTTGAAATAAATAGTATAATTCATTCAAATATACACATAACATAGATATTTGAAGATGTTTTAAATGTAGAAGTATAATTTTGTATAAGTCAAAAGTTATGATATTTATTCTATATAATAAAAGTCTATTGATTGTGGTTTTTTTTTTTTTTTCAACAATTAAGCTATAAGGTTTATACTTCAAAGTATGCATAAAATTATGAGTTTTTGGCATGTTTGCTCTTGATTTATCGTGAATTGTGCCCTTGAAAAAAGAAGATGGCAATCAGGTTCTTAAATTTATAAAACTGTAGCAATTAGCCCCGCACCATTAATGATAGTTAAATTTCTAACAAGTCAATTGACATATTTGCAGGTCAATTTGTCATATTGGTGATGCAGTCCCTAAACTTGTAATAGATTGACAAGTTTGCCCTCTAAAAATGTGCTGTACATGCCAAACTCTGTTACAGAATACAGATTTAACACTTTAAGATAAACTGACAATATTTGAAAATTTAGTGACTTAATTGAAAGTTAAAAAAAAAAAATTTAAAGAACTACTTTGCCAGTTTGTGACAAATTCAGTAGACAAATTTGCCGCAAACCCTAAAATTATTAAAGTACATATGTTTTGAATCTACTTATAAAATATGTTCTAAATGGATTTGATCGGTTATTTTTCTAACAAAAAATGTAATCGATCCTCAAATCTAGTCGATTTCTAAAAAATCTCATTTAACCCAAACTATACTAGAACAACTATTCGCACTTCGCATATTAAATTGAATTAATTTGGTCGATTATTTTTGGGGGTGGAAAATTGTGTGGGTGGGTGAGTTGATGTCTAACATTTACAAAAATTATTTTGATCCATCGCGTCATAAACTGCCCGGCCCTAAGCCGACTAGCACTCGAAATGGATTGACACGACTAGACTTTGCTCAACTCGTTTAGAGGAAAGAATCCTCAGCTCATAAATCAGTTGTAAACCTCCAACCCGCTTATGACTCATCTCCCACTATTGTGACCCATATTTTTATTTTTATTTTCCTTTTTTGGGTCTATTGTTGCTTTAATTTTTATTTTCAGTTTTTTTGAAACTTCTTGCCTTATTTTTTAAAAACAAATATATCATGCACAATTTGTAAATTTTACTAATAACTTATAATATGAGACATCTACCTCGTACGATTTAAAAAGATTCTATTACAAATTTAAAATAAAGTTTATCTAATGATTAAGAAAATCCAATAATTCGACAAAATATTTGTATTTCTATTGTCTTTAAATGGAATATTTTCATACTAATAAAATATCTTTATTATAATATGTACTCGAAGTATATCTTGTGGTATGTTTGGGATAAGTTTTACTTCTTGAAGTAATAGTGGAAGAAAGATCTTTTTAGAAAAGTTGGTAGTTTTATGTTTCATTAAAAAAGTTCTTTAATTAAAAAAATGTCCTTCTGACAATTCACCCAAATAATCTCAAAAGTAATTTTTGAGCCCAAAAGATCTTTGGAAGCCATACCAAACATATTTTATGTATTCTTTAGTAGTTTTTTAGTCGAGAATATTTTACATTTTACTTTTGAGTAAAGATTAGAACACTAAAATCTTGTACAAAAAAACTTACACCAGTGATAAAGTGTCTTTTTTGGCCATATAATTTTAAATAGTATGGTCCTACTTTAAAATAAGAAAGGATTGAAATGCATGCCACATCAACTAGTGTAAGTTTCTGGTACAAGATTTTGGTGTGCTTATCATTATTTTTTACTTTTAGTTACTTATTTCAGATCAGTTGGCCCAATTTTGACCCATTTTCTGATTTGTGTCAAACCCAATTTCGACTCTTATTCTTTTTCTTCAACTTGAACTCGCAAAAAAGTCATATTGTGTTGTAACATAAATTGCCACCCCTAATTTATTTGAAACTTATGAACACTCTAAATTAGTTTTAAGATTTCGGTTAATCTCACTTTTATTAATGTTAAGTAAGATCAATTATGAAATTAAAAGAATAGAACTATATAGGTTACCATCTCATAAGTTAAAATAAGAAAAGCCACCTGAAATATTTTTACCACTTTCTAAACAGCAAAATCATGACATAGATAACATTCAATACAATTTACATGGAATAAATCTTTTAGCCTTAAAAAAAGAAAAAAGTAAACAAGGCAAAACCATGATATAGATAACATAACACAATAAAATTCACATGAAATTTAACGTTTTTTTTCTCAAAAATAAATAAATAAAGAAACAAATAAATCTTCTTGTGGGAAAATTTCTAGAATTCAATCTTGATGAAGGGAAAGACATCTCATTTGATTCCCCTCCAATTACCCTCCAAAGAGGACAGAGATAAGTACAAGCTGCAAAAAATATTCTCCTCTCCTCTCACTCTCTCGCTCACTGTCAGCACCCTGATTACCCTAATTTACACGTCTCCAAAACCTCCACTGCTTTTGGTGCCAGTCCTAGGAATCACCAGTTTCACCGCCGTAAATAATTTATTATTATTGTTATCATTATTTTTCACTCACTAGATTTGACAGTAGATTGGATGACGTCATCTGGGTAAGATTTAAAAAAAAGAAAAAAGAGTAAAAAGGAATTCCAAAATTGGAGAAAATATCTTGTGCGTCTATTAAAACCTTGCGAAGGGCCAAACATAGGAAAAGCCCTCAAAGAGGCATATGGCGGCGGATCCAGAATAGGTAGCCAAGAAACCCCAGAAGAGAGTCTCTTGTGTAAGCTCGACCCTTTGCGAAACGTTAACGGCCCAGATTAAGCTCTATCGCGTCATCCAACGGCTTATATAATAACCGCGTCTTACGAAGCCAACCCATGAATCCGTCATCCTCAAAATAAATATACAAAAAATAATAAAAAATAAAAATAAAAAAAATCCCTGGTATTTAAGTTTAACACAAGACCCTAACTGTGTTCCTCCTTTTGAGAGTTTGTTGTTCTTCCTCCTCCTCCTCCTTCTTCTTCTTCTTTCTTCTCCAGCCTCCACACCAATACACCAGCCTCCACCTCTCTCTCTCTCTCTTTCTCTCTCTAATTCTTTCTCTCTCCAAAAAAGAAAGAAGGGAAGAAAAAAAACTTTCTTTTTTCCCTCTCTTTTACTTCCCAAAAAAAAAAAAAGTTTAGAAGAGGTTTATTATACTAGTTTCCTTGAATCTGTTTCGTACGGTAGTACTGGAAGCGAGTCAAGGAGAGAGAGAGAGAGAGAAAGATAAAGATGCAATCGAACGGCTCTGATTCGTCGCAGCAGCAGCAGCAACAAGAGCAGCAGAATCAGCGGCAACCGCAGCCGCAGCAGCAGTGGATGGCGATGCAGTACCCGGCGGCGGCTATGGTAATGCAGCACCAGATGATGCCACCTCAGCATTACGCGCCGCCGCCGCAGCACTACATGGCGTACCACCAGTATCAGCAGCAGCAACATCACCACCACCAGCAGGGATCTGGCGGCGGAGAGAATAAGACTATTTGGGTTGGAGATTTGCATCATTGGATGGATGAGAATTACCTCCATAACTGTTTCGCTTCTACTGGGGAGGTATAACTTCCATACCCTTTTACTACTACTAATATATATATATATATATGTTTTTTATAAGTTGGTTTGGTTACCGTACAGAGTGCATATATATTGGTGTATATATATGATTCTTGAATATAGTTTATTGAATAATATACATTCTTGAATAAATGAGTTGATTAATTTCATGTGCTTGTATTTTTTCATATATTGGTTGTGTGTTGTATTATGGCTGGATTATATAAATATATATGTATATTGATTAATGTTTATTGTACTATTAATTATTTATTTTGTGGTATGCTTTGTACTATTCAAGGAAGATTAGAATTTGAATTAGATGTTGAAAGGTTTTTATGAGGTTATAATTGGTTTAAAGGAAGGTGATGACAATTTTGGATTAATAACGTTGAGTGGTTGTGTTACTCTATATATGTATGGTTAAGTTTTGGTCCTTTTTATGATTAAATGTGTATATTTGATTCCGGAAGTGGATTCTGCAGTGTGAGCAATTATTAATTAGCGTATCCTGTGAAAAGATATAAACTGATATCTATGCATATTTAGCTGTCTAGATAATGAAACGTGTTAGCCTATAAAATGTGATATGTGCAAAATTGTGGTGACATGGTGTGAGAGATCAGTGAAACGGACGTTAATAAATTAGCAAGTTTCTATTATTAGAGTATTGGTGTAATGGTGTTGTATTTACCATAAAGTCGTTTCGTATACAATATTGGTGTCTAACACCTTAATTACCTAGCTTTTTCATCACTTGGGTATAATGAGGCATTTAAAGACAGTAATTAATACTTTTTTTCCTTCCAGCTTAACGGATAAATTAAATTATCTGCATTGTTTGTATGGGTTTATAATGTGAATCTGTTGGACATTCATGTGTAGTATTTTGTTTTTATAAAATTACTTAAATATCATATTTACACATGGAAAAAAAATGGCAAAGTTGATTTATTTAGAGTATGGTTGCAGCCATCTGAAGGAAATTAATTGGTTGAGATGCAGAATATACTAGACATGGGGTTTTTGTTTTTTTTTTTTTTTTGGATGCTATGTTTGATTAACTTGAATATGTCATTGATATTGAAAGATTTTAGCTCACTTTTATTAAGGCTTGGCTTGTTGTGAGTTGTGACTGGAGCTGCTGCTAGACAAAAAATTACATAGTTTTTCGAATACATATTCAAATCTTAATATAATTTCATATTAAAGGGTTGTGGAAAATGCACCTTGTTCTTTCAGTTTTAGTCATGTTGAAATCGCTTGACAGTTGAATTTGATTTGATGGGAAGAGGAAAAAAAATGTCACAGCATTCTTGTGCAATATCAGAACTTGTACGTTTAGCAACATTTACATGAGTAGCTAATCTATATACGTAAATATATGCATGTATGTATGCGTATATGTCTGCGTGTGTGTCTACATATGTACGTAGAAATCCACAATATTTCCCTCCTCTCTGTTCAGTTGATTAGAATGTTTTCTCCCCTTAAATAGAGTTCTGTTTCGCGCAGATTTCTTCCATTAAGATTATTCGAAATAAGCAGACTGGTTTATCTGAGGGCTATGGATTTGTGGAGTTTTTTTCACATGCAACAGCTGAGAAAGTCCTGCAGAACTATGGTGGCATTTTGATGCCTAATACAGATCTGCCCTTCCGTCTGAACTGGGCGACGTTTAGCACCGGCGAAAAGCGTTCAGAAAATAATGCCTCTGATCTTTCAATTTTTGTAGGAGATTTAGCTGCAGACGTCACAGATAGATTATTGCATGAAACTTTTGCCAATAAATATCCATCTGTTAAAGCTGCAAAAGTTGTCTTTGATGCTAATACTGGCCGTTCAAAGGGTTATGGTTTTGTAAGGTTTGGAGATGATAGTGAAAGGACTCAGGCCATGACTGAAATGAATGGTGTTTATTGTTCGAGCAGGCCGATGCGTATTGGTGCTGCAACACCTAGGAAGTCCTCTGGATATAATCAACATGGTATTACATTCTTCTACTTGATTTTTGCATCTGATAACAAATATTGTGCTTTAGTTTTTCAAACATATCTGCTAAGAAGCAAAGTAACATCTAATAAATTTGGTATATTCCAAGAAGTACTCAGTCATTTATCACATGTTCTTCCAAATTTTCTTTCCAGCTAGTCTCACTTGTTTTCGATTTCTATTTCCAGTCTACTCTTTTTTTTTTTTTTTTTTTTTTTTATCCAATATTGACATAGATTTGTAAACAATGTGTAAATAGTCATTATCTGGAATAAGTTAAATATTTATCAGTATATGGCACATAAACATAGAGGTCTTGCTTAAATTTGTCTGCTTTAGTCATCCTTTGTCACCTTTAATTGGATTTGATTGAAATGCTCCACCCATTAATTGAAATGGTGTTTGCTCAAACATTATTCAATAAAATGATCTTAATACTAACGTAATGTTCATAATAGTTTGATAGCTTTTATCTGATATTCTCACTTACCCTGTTAACCATTGCTTGAATGTCACTCCTTCCTATTTTGCTGCTTTGAGATTTTGTAGGAGGATATGCACCAAATGGTGCATCTACCCAAGGCTTCCAATCTGAAGGAGATTCTTCGAACACAACAGTGAGAGCTTTTTTAACTTCCAATGGTTCTGTCCATCAACAGCGACCCTTTTCTCCTCTGGCTGACTCGTGTTTTTTGCAGATATTTGTTGGAGGTCTTGACCCCAATGTTACTGATGAGGATCTTAGGCAACCTTTCTCCCAGTACGGTGAGATAGTCTCAGTTAAAATACCAACTGGGAAAGGATGTGGATTTGTACAATTTGCCAACAGGTGACTTTCTTTCCGTAATATGCTGTGGCGCACAATGGTGGTATATCGAATTTAGCTTCTTATAATTTTTTAGTAATGAAGTTAATGATTGATCCATGTTGAACCTCTTCTGCCAGAAATAATGCAGATGAGGCATTGCAGAAGTTGAATGGAACAGTAATTGGCAAGCAAACGGTCCGCCTTTCATGGGGTCGCAATCCAGCAAATAAGCAGGCACTCTTCCCTCCCTTCTTTCTCCACCCCCCCCACACACACACTTAACAAGAATAACATAACAAGAATAACATAAATGGCCAACTCGAGTTATTTAGTGTCGGGTTCACTTGACTTTAACCAAAAACAACTGTTTAGTTGAGGTGACTGATTCGAATTCTTGTGGCATTGTTAAACTAAATATTGCAATTTGCAAGTGGTAAAACAGCTCTGCCTGCTGATTCTTTACAAAGAAGATTATAACCACTTTATTTCACAGTGAACTTGTAAGAAACTTTCGGAAGTGAAAAGTTTTTTTTGTCCTTAGGGGCCCTTCCCCAATAGAAGTGCACAAGGACACAACCTTGTTTATGACTAGTATCTCACACTGATTTATTCATCTTAATTGGCATTTGGTGTTTACAGTTCAGAGGCGATTTTGGGAACCAATGGAATGGAGCATACTATGGAGGGCACGTTTATGATGGCTATGGATATGCCCTGCCACCACCTCATGAACCAACCCTGTATCCTGCTGCATATGGAGCTTATCCCATGTATGGCAGCCATCAGCAACAAGTAAACTGACCAAAGCCACATCTGTCTATGGCAGCCATCAGCAACAAGTGAACAATCTTATCAAAGCTTTCACCGGAAAACGGCATCTATCAGCAGTAAGCAAAAGCTTGTGAGCTGCAAGGAGTAGTTTCTAGTAGTTTGACAAAATCGATCATGACTCTAGAGTCTGCAAATTCTCTGTAACTCAGTCGCTTGGTGCTGTAGGATTCTTATTAATCCCTCCTTTTAAGGGGTGGAACTGAATTTTGTTAAAGTGAGGTAGTGTTATAAGGAGTTGGTTAATAATTTAGCTAGAGCTAGACTCTCGGAATTTAAGATAATGAAAAATTTATTGGAATGCATGGCCTTGAGAATACTATTGGTTTGTGGCAAGTTAGCAACACGATTCAGGCACACGATTTTTTTTTTTTTTTTTTTTTTTAATGATGTTTGTGTCTATGAGAAAGCATATTTTAATCCTGCCCTGCATGACAAACCATATTCTGCTTAGGAAGTCTTTTAAGTTTTTCTAAATTTTGCAGATTTAGAAAGTTCTTTTCCTGATAGTGATTTTGGAAGGCCTTTTGCATTGTTTCAATACATTTATTTAGGCGGTGGTGGTATAGGTATTCTATCTCGTTCTAATGGGAATTTCATGGATAGTATTTCTGAAAAATCTGCTATGAATCTATTATTACCTGCTTTTTATGCATATATGGAGTACTTCTATACCGAAGCTAGGCGAAAAAACCCCTGTTTAACACTTCTTTCTTTCTTAGAAAATATGTGCATAGCATATCTCATATTTATGGTTTTGGTCATTCGCAACTGTGCAATATGTTAGTTTATAAACAATGTTAGGCCTTCTAGCAACGTGAGATATCGGTGTTTAACATTATACACTAATAAAAATTAATTTTGATTTTTAAATTTCCCACATATTTATTTAATGCGTGAGGTTAAGCCTGTAGCGTAATGCATCTTGATATTTTTTTCCAGAAAGTTACATTTTCATGATGGCACTATGGCTCGGTAGCTTCTTCACTGATTGTCCCAGCCTCCGAGCACGATGCACAACAAATGGATCTTGTCTTGAAAATAAATAATTACTCTCTAGTTTTCTTTTATTAAAAAATAACGCTCAAGTTTTGAAGTACTCTGGTAGTAATTTAGCATATATATATATATTTATTTCATAAAGGGTAGTAACGTAGTTCTTATGGCATGTTTAATACTTATTTCTTTTTCTAACATATGAACGTTTATACCCAATTAAGATAAAAATTATTGCGTAGCGTGTACTACGACGATAATGATGACACGTAGTTCGGTGACATTGGAGCTCTCCCGTGGTCATTTTAGTAATTAACTAATAATTGATTAAAAAAACTAAAGAAAGTAGAGGTAATCTACAGGCCTGAGGCGTGGTCCCCCCCGACCTCTGAAGGATCGAACTGGGTGAACGTGATGTACACACTACACAGGCACCGCATCTCTCTCCCTCTCTGCTCGTGTCTAGACCCTCACGTTAAGTAAGTTAGAGGCTTTTTTTACTCCCCCAAAAAAACCAAAATTGAAAAAAAAAAGGGTTAGTCTTTCTCATTTTTGTTCCCTATGTAAGAAAATACCGGTGCATTATGTCTGGCAAAGGAATACGAATCATACACATATATCCACTTTTCACTGCAGTAATCATTTGGATCCGATAATCTTTAAGATCATAGGTAGAACAATAACGGTACTGGCGTCTACTCACAGATTTCACTTTTTTGGAGTGATTCATAAGATCCACTCATTGGTTACACTTTAGGTAAAATACAATTTATTAATTAAGATCATTCAATAACAAAAAAAAATATAATTATGCTGTTGGATATCATAATACCTAATAGCATTGTTCTTATTTTGTACATTCTAATAAAATTATTTACAAATTTAAAACTTTTATTTAATAAAAATTTTTGAGTTCTGCTATGTTTCTCCAAAATTTAACCTAGTCAAACTAGGATTAAGTGAAGAAATAAAAAGAAAAAAAAGTTCCCAAAACTCTCAGTCCAATGCATAGTAGAGTACGGTATAACAACACGGTCGAGTACTGTTGGTAATAGGTTGCGGCAAGGTGTTTAATGATCAAAATCACACGAGTAAAATGATTATGGCCCCGTTTATTTCGCCTATTTGAATGTATGTATTTGAATGGAAATTGTGGAATGGGTTATAATTAGAATGGAAGACATTTAAATGAAAAAAATAGTGGAATGGGTTATAATTAGAATGTGAGTATTGGAATGGACCATTCAAAAACACCTCTTCCCTCCATTCTCATCCAAGACACAAAAATCCATTCAAATAGTTGATGTGACTGATGAACCATTTGAATGGAAAAACTAAATTGTTAAAACAAACACTCATTCCAAAAGACCATTTGAATGGAAAATTTAGAGTTGTTGAAACAAACACCCATTCAAATGGATTTTCCATTCCAATAGAATGGAATGGGCGAACCAAACGGTCCCTATATCTTTTATTTTCAACCTTTAAAAATTGGATTATTTGCTCAAAGTTATTAAATTTCCGAAATATGATTTAAATCAGAAAAAGGGTATTAAATAAACAATGCCTATTCCTAAAGTTTCCGATTTCTGAGAGCTGGAAGAGTCGTGTCTCAGATCAGAACGACGACGTACTCAATATGTTGGGCCCGGGGGCGCACGACACCGAACCCAGTGGTCTGAAGCAGAGGGACCAAGATTAGAATAGACTAGAGAAATCCTCCTTCAGTTTCTCTTGACCCTCGGATTAACTTAATTAACGGTGAAGATTAGAGAAGACTCTATTACACGTGGCGTGAAATCATTGCGCGAGAAGGAAGCACATGATAAAGCTAGCAAGTTATTGGTGGCGGTGGATGCCCTTAGGCTTGGGGGATGCTACACTGTCGGCGAGCCACATTACACGGTCCTACCAGAATTCTCCACGTGTCATCCACTTGCATCTACAGGTGTACCTAATGTGACCTTTTGGGTAATTAAGCACTCAATGCAAGGTTCATTAATATTAAATTATTAAAAAAAAAAAAAAAACCATCGTGTAAAGGAACATAATAATATGAACCAAAGAGATTACAATAATAAAAAATAAGAAGAATAAAAAAATGAAGATCTTATACTTAATTGGGAAATAGCTGGTAGTCCGGGGCGCGTCTATGTGCTCAACACGTTTCTCTATTCCCATGGCTGGACTAGTTCCTCTCTCCTCTGCCTCTCTCCCCTTTACAGCTTCTTCACTTCCTCATTGCCCCGTACTCCACCGGCGAATTCAAGCTGCTTCGTCTTCAGCTGTGACGTTGACTTTGACTTCGAAGCCCAAAGTGGTAGTGACCAGAGAGCGTGGCAAGAATGGGAAGCTTATCAATGCTCTGGTACTGCTCCTCCATTTCATTTCTCCTCCTCCTCTTCCTCCTCCTCCTCCTCCTCCTGCCATTGAATTTTTTAAAATTTTCTTCGCCCTTTCACCTTATGCGATTCTAGAACATTGTTCGCAACATTTTCGCTTTTTTTTTTTTTGAATATTTAATTTTTGGGTCCAACTGAACTAATATTAGACACTCAGGTATGCGAAATTGATGATTTGTTATGGTGTAATTACATTTATATATTTTTCATCCAAGCCTAAGCCACTACACTGGGTTCAAAACAGTGGTGGTTCTACTGGAAATGTTTATCATTTATGTGCTAAAACCCGACTGTACCAAAACTGTTGATTAATTGATCTATCAAATCTTCATTGTCATCTATCCCGTCATATCACTAGCTATCTTTTCGACCAAAATTGTTCTTTCTTTATTTCATTTTATTTATTTATTTATTTATATTAGGACAGTGGTTAAGGAGGCTTTATTGCACATAAATGATCCAGTTACTTTTCATTAGGCAAGAATTTCAAGGAAAGCATCTTGATAATGTGCTAGTAACGACATTCAACTATTTTTATTAATAACATTCAACTATTTTTTTTTTTTTTCCCAAATTAGTTATTTGTTTTTGATTTCTTGCATTGATTCAAAATACCAATCTTATAATTTGTAAAAAATGCCAAAGAGCATCAATAGTGCCGAAAGCACTACAGATGTAACTAAATTACAATGATGTGAGATGAAACTCTGTGGCCACTTGGTTCCACGGTCTGACATGTAGCAACATCAGATTGCTGCCATGTATGTGGACTGTGGTGCCTTGCTCTATAACATGGTATAATATGATCCATTTTCTGTAATGGCCCATCAATGGTATCATCTTTATTAGTACTCAGCATCATGTATTAGGATGTCAAGTTGACATGTCGTCTAGTCTCCCCATTATACTATATTGAAGCCTTGCTGTGTAAGTAGTTAAATACACCCAAGAGTGACTCTGGAAATTGCACATGTTGACTACAGGCTAAGCATGGAATTAGCTGTTTGGAACTTCCCCTGATTCAGCATACAAAGGGACCTGATTTAGACAGGCTTTCCACAGTATTAAGTGGTAAGCTCTCAATGTTTTGTCTTTGCTTGATAGCGGTATGGAGCAACATTTTCGGTGATTCCCTCATACCTGTTATGGGTAGGGGAGTTTTTGGGTTGATAATGGATTCACATGATGAATGCCACCCCTTTTAGAACATGTCAAATAGTTGTGGATGCATTATATTTTCTTGTCTGGGGTAAACAAGTCCCACATCAATCATGCAGCGAAAAGAAAATTTTGTGTACATCTAAATCTAATTGAATTCAGCCCAGTTTATTTGTTTGTCTGGAAATCATTGTCTTATCTATATTTTGTTTATGTAATTGAGGTTCAGACAATTGAATGGCTGCATAAGCTAGTTATGGTCGGATTCTCATAAGTGTTTATACTAGAGAGTTGTTGCCGATGGTAGGACTCACATTTTGTTTCCTAGTCATGCAGGGGTGAACTTTTTTAGTTATTCTGATTATGGTGCCAGTGGAGAATTCAATCTCAACAGTTCTTTCAAAATTCTGCTATGAGTTGTTTTTCTTCAATTACAAGCTCATTAAATGTGGTACAAATGAGTACACAAAATTTGTTCACTGAAGTTTTATGATCCTTGATGGTAGCAGATACAGCCTTCGACTGGATTGTCATAACTTCCCCTGAAGCTGGTTCAGTCTTTTTAGAGGCATGGAAGTAAGGGTTAGAACTTGATAACTAGACACTTTATATTATGCAGGCCTTATTCCTCCAGTTTTGTGGGAAATATGCTGCTTTAGAGTGTGTGCGTTAGTTTTCTAGTTTTCTCTGCTCAAACATGACATCAAGTGTGCTTTCTGCTTCAGATTTGTCTGCCCTTCTTTAGCTTTGCTTCAATTATATCTAGCATGCATTTTGATCTGAAAATTAGGACGAGTGTGTATTATTATTATTCTGTTTTATAGTTTTCTCTTGCTATGTTTTTTGAATTGCTTAAATTCTATTATGATTATTATTATTATTTTTTGCTTGAAAAACTCTGTATTTCAGAATTTAAACATATATTATGCCTTCTGAAACATTGGATATGCTGTTTGAGATCTTACTGTATGGTTCTCAGTTGTTTGTAAATCTCAGATGCAAAAATATGTAGTTTTGTAGAATAGAAATCTAAAAGATATCTAATTGAATTCTCATGATTTATTTTATTGTTGATAGTTTTATAGTCTGGCTCTTACCAACTAGTAGATGTGGCTTTCGTTATGTTCCTCAGGGCTTCTGGATCTCCAAACGTTAAAATAGCTGTTGTCGGGGCTGGTACAGCAAGCATTTTTAATGAAGTACTGCAATCATCAAAACAATCTCTCAATGTTGCGTTCATGCCTTCAAAAGGTACTTCTGTTATATAAGGCAGGCATCGGGATCTGTACCCCATCGTATTACCGACTTTTTTTGGTTCATTGATCACTAAAAGATTGGAAATCCTATAACTGTATTTGGAGATTGGAGACTCATGCTATTTGCCAAATAAGAAAATTGTAATGTACTGAGCTGTTCATTAGCAAAATTTTAATTCTCTACTAGAATTTATCTTAATGAATTTGTTAATATTTCCTTTGCTGAACTTATCCCAAAGTACTTCCATTAGATGCCTCTGTGGTTTCACATCATATTTGCCTTTTCCAGCCATTGTCAGACTGCAATCTATCCGAGAAAAAAAAAAAAAAAAGAAAGAAAGAAAAGACCATTGTTTGCACATTGACTTTGTTAAACTATTAATTTTTTCGTAATTGTCAATCTTCAGCAACAGGGAAGGTTTTGGCTTCAGAGCTTCCAAAAAATGGCAACACAAAGTGCACAGTTTTATATCCTGCTTCAGCAAAGGCCAGCAATGAGATAGGTCTGTGCATTCTTCTGTTATATGGTTTTCTTTGCATGGTTCTTCTATTTGTCTTGGCTATTTAGTGATCAGCTAACTCAAATTCTAAATTTGATTTGTTTATTTTTTCAAGTAATGGTTGTGGTTCCTGATTCCGTATAGTTGCTAGGGCAGTTTTGAGCTACAATACACTTTTAAATATACGCATTATGGAGTGTGTAGAGCATGAGCAATTCTACTGATTTGCCAATTTAAAACGTTTCTCAAGGGCTGTTGATCTTAACAAACTAGTTTATGTGG
Source organism: Trema orientale (assembly GCA_002914845.1). Taxonomy (NCBI): domain Eukaryota; kingdom Viridiplantae; phylum Streptophyta; class Magnoliopsida; order Rosales; family Cannabaceae; genus Trema; species Trema orientale. The sequence continues at coordinate 70,154 of JXTC01000499.1, read as the reverse complement.
TGTGGAAAAATCAAAACCCGCATATGGTTAATGATTAATCTTAAGTCCTGCAAATGAGTGTGAATGAGATATGATTTAAGTCAAGATTCTTTTCTTTCTTTTTCTTTTTTTCTTCATTTTTCTTAGACTAGGAGAAACTAAATGTTGGAGAAGATGTTAACTTGATACTTCTGAAGCCTTTTCATAAAAAATGGAAGAGATATACATCTAGAAGGCTGAGAATGCTAGCAAAGGTTCCATGCGAACAAAACAGTTAGAAGCATCTTTTCTCTTGTCCTTTTCAATGGTTTCTTTAGGACACCTTTATATTTGCATAAACTACCAGTATTTTAGTTTATCTATGCGCAACACATTATTTATGTGTCTTGTCTTTCGTTATTTATGTTGAGTTTTATTTGAATACAAAGATGTAGAACTGAAATTTCCCTATTAATAGAAATAGTTGATTCAATTCGGTTTTTTATTTTTTTTATTTCTTATTTTTATTTTTTTTTTTCCTTCAGAGGAAGGCCTGTCAAATCGTGGATTTGAAGTCACAAGGCTAAATACATACACAACGGTATGGTACACTATCTTGGCTAGTCCAAACTCTAGTCTCCTGCTTGGGGTTTATTAGACTGATATTATCAACATTTTGTATAATCGCTTAGGGGTGAGCAGATTAATCGCTTAACTGCATAAATTGCTCAAACCAAACTAATCTGCATGGTGTGGCGTGGTTATTTTGCCTTGTGGTTTGGTTTGGGGTACAATATTTCTTTACCGCCATGATATGGTTTGAAATGCGGTTTGCAATTTCTAATACCGCAATTAACCAAACCAAATTTCACCGTATACGTACATACATATATATACACTAACTTATACACAAATTTTTTATAGGTTAGTTTAGAAATTTACCACACACTTTACCTTATAGGATATTTCCGAATTGAATCCTGTATATGGTATCATGTTAATTCTTAATTTGATATTTGAGTTTTAATCTTGATAGGTCATATCTTAGGTTAAACAAGTACGACTTTCCTAACTATTTAAAATTTTTGATTCTTTTATTTAGTAGTTAAAATTTTTCAAGATTGTTTCTTCAACTTGACCCGATTTTGCAAAAGCTAAAACCTAGGAAACAAACTGCATAATAAGGTCTAGTTTGGAGCGGTTAATAGCTTACTTTAAACTGTCGTGGTTAAGGATTTCTTTCTATCGTATTTTGCGATTTGGTCAAAGTTTTTCGTAAATTACCGCGTAACCCACAACATGCTCACCCCAAAATCACTTAAACTTGTTGTTTAACATAGACATATATAAAGGAGCAAGTACAATATGGATTTTTTTTTCTTTTTTTCTTCCCTATGGATAAATCCGTTTGGATTTCAATCTGATGGTTTAATTAAATATGCTGGAATCAATTTCAATGAGAATTAAATGATGACATTTACTTTTGTAACTGTTAGATTAAAATCTTAACTGCTAATATTAGTTTCCCTATTGATGGAGAGGGGGGAATCCCTACTATACTAGCACCCCATATATATATAGAGACATTGTAATTCTAATAAATCCCACGGCTGGGGATGCATAAAGTTTGATTGGGTGATCTGACAGATAGCTAAGTCTGCAACTTATTTCGGTCAAAGTTATGATTTTTAATAATTTCTTACAGGCACCTGTTCATGACGTCGATCAAATGGATTTAGAGAGGGCACTATCAGCTCCTGTTATCACAGTTGCTTCACCTTCAGCCATTCGGTAAGAAACTTGTTATAATGTTATGTTATCTTTGAATTACTTTGAGTTTTTTTGCTTTTTTTTGTTTTTTTATTTTTTTTTTGCTTTTTTTACTTTTTACCAGAGTTTCTATGTTTTGAACAGTTTTTACATTGGCTGCGTATCATTTCTTATATATATATATATACAGTATACTATTCCATTCTGTTGGTTAAATATGTTCATTGCTTTGTGATACAATGTGAATTGTGTGAAGACATTTTTTTTTGGCATATCAGCTACCATGGTCAACCACAAAATCTTTTTGTTTAATCGACTATAATATATGCTTTTTGAATTTTTCTTTAAAGAAAATAACCTTAATGTATGCTCTCTTTTTCAATAGTGCCTGGGTCAATGTCATTCCAAAGCCCGACAAATGGAGCAATTCAGTTGCCTGTATTGGTGAGACAACTGCCGCAGCTGCAAAAAGTTTAGGTTTGAGAAATGTGTACTATCCGACACATCCAGGTCTTGAGGGGTAATCATCCTTTTTCCTGTAACCTTTCTCTGGAAGATCTGAGTGAGCTTTGTATCCTTATTGTGCACAAATAGGAGTAGCAATTCCTTACTTTGCATCTTTGAGTTTATAGTCGAAAAGGCAAAGCTGTGGCATTTTTTCTTTATGTTTTGGCATGATTTATGGCAACTGAACAGAAATCAAATCTAGCTTTTGTTCTCTTAAATTTCTCTACCTATGATAAATTTGGTGAAGAGATTGAAAATTAGTCCTGATTACTATTGATTCTAGTATTAGTAATCAAAATTCCCACGATTTGGGGATTGTTGTCGTGGACTACTAAAAGTTGTTGCCTGATATGTTTATCTGTTGATTCTTTTGGGATACTATTTCTTTTGGCTTGCAGATGGGTGGATAAAATCCTAGAGGCATTGGGAGCAAATGACCCGTAGTGGAATGGCAATTTGTTAAGGTAGCTTTCCTTGTCCTATCTGTTTTTAGAAAATAGCTGTTTTGTTTTCATTCATCACAAATTAAAGCTTTGCCTCTTTAGCTTCCTCCCAGGCCCAGGCAGAACAACAAGGCGTAATCGGACACCTCTATGAACATGCAAAATTTCAGAGTTTCTGTCCAAACGGTTGCAGAACAGGGTTGAAACATTTGCCAGCAGCAGAACCAGAAAGGTGCTGAGTTTCATAGTACCCTGAAGGGGTCGTATCCAGAAAGCATGACTTGTTAAATTCTGAAGAGGCTTATCTGATGGTGTGGATAAAATACCGTTCTTTGTATACATATTTCAGTTCCAGGAGTGAGTTCATTTTTTAAAACCCCAACTCTATTAACAATGGATTGGTGTTTCTTGCCAGTTCCTGAAACAGGAAACTTCTGTTATTTTCATTAGTTAATAAGAGGGTAGTAGTAGTAGTAATAGTTGTTCCTTTTCCAATCATATTGTTGTATGTACATTCGTACATTTTAAGCTTACAATAGAGTTACACAATCTGAGAAAATAAAATGTTTTATTCCCCGTAATGCTTTTCCTTATTAGATTTCTTTCTTGACCTTCTTATTAAGCTGGTTTTTATTAAAGGAGTAGTTCTGAGTATCAGTGACAAATATCTGGAAACTCTCACAATGAGAGAATAATTATGTCAAGTAGTGAGAGGATGATTTTCTCAGGAAGGAGGTGGCGGCTTCCCATCAAGGAAAGATGAGATCAAGGTCAGTGCTCGCTCTGGTTGATAGCTCGGAACAAAATGCCCAGCACCTCTTACCGTGGTAAGTGTCAATCCTTGGTACTCAACTACATAGCCTCCTACCTGTTACCCCCACAACATGTTGAAAAGTGGAGATTTAGATCTTGTTTTGACTTGAAGCTTATATCTAAAAAAATGTAAATAATAGCTTTGGGTTGAATTAATATAGCAGTACCGATCAAATCTTACCTCATTGCTACAATACCATGGGCGCCAAGCTTTCACAACTGGCAAGTTTAAAGTGTTTACGGAGTATCTGGAGGATGTCACTGGTACTCTCCCATCAGTGTCCCCACTGCAGGTTTCATTTTATAGAGTTATAACGATGTTATAGGTTCTATCCAATAGTCGGTTTTAGCAAAATGGCAACATATTGCTATAAAGAAACAACTGCATTTTTTATAATGGGCTGAAGGAAAGATATATGCTGAGAGTACACTTACCTGTATACCCAGACACTAATTCCACTAGATATAAGCTGCTCTATTATTGGCAGAACAGTGGTTGGGCTGTCTGTCCATATAACGCCGCTACAGGCATAGAAGAAACTCGTTATAAAGAATGAAGCAATCTATGTTGTTTCTTATACAATTTTGAAGAGCCCTTAATTAATAGTCAATCTATCATATTGCAAAAGAAAAATGTTGGAAAATAAGTGGAACTTACCCGCAACCTGACCAGTTTGTTGGTTTAGCATGAAGAGCTGTTTGAACCTCTCCAAGATTCAGATAGGTATGGACATAATAGTCCGAGCAGGGATCAAAATAATGTACCTACGTACACATGTAAGTTTAAAATCTTAAAGGCTTATTTAGACTCATTTTAGCATTTATCTCCAAATAACGGGAGTCAATATCAATAACCATGTGTCCTTTGTTTTTATACAATTAACATAATATTATTTGAGTTTCACTTTTGAAAATAAGTTTGATGGAATAATCGCACTAGATACTTACAGAACCAGATGAGCTGGACTTTGGTGCTGATAAATTGCACAATGGAGCATAGATGTTGTAGATGTCGATCTCTCCTATCTCGTTATCTCCTTGGTCTAGATACTGATAACAGGTATCGGAAAAATTACCCGTGACGAAGTCGCAATACTTTTGTATTCCTGCATGAGTTTCATCGGAGTTCAAGGCATGTGTCCAAAAGTACTCATAAATACCTTGTTCACTAGTGTTATCATCGACCCAAGCATTCCCAATCTGCACCATTTTTAAAAAAATTAATTCCAGGAGATGAACATGAAACAATAAATATTATATATAAGCCTTTTTAGTGAAGGATTATAGTGCCACCAATCAGTAATATGAAGGATTCTGTCTATGGAGAAACTCACAGCGATCCCTTTGAGGTTGATTACAGTTTGATTTGTTCCTTTGTTCTTAGAGAGAATGGTGTAAGCGAGTTGAGGTACGTAATGACCAGCATAGCTCTCTCCGGTTATGTAGAAATCGCGGCTTTTGTATTCCGGAAATCGCTCGAGCCAGTTCACCAGGAAAACATACGAGTCCTCTGCTGTGCGCTTGTCACCAACGGTGTAATCAGATGATGTGTTCGAATACGAAAATCCCACTCCGGCGGGGGACTCCAAGAAGATCACATTTGCAACTGCCAAGTTTTGGTCCCATTATCAGTTATTCTTGATGAAATTTTCACCGGAATATTGTATAACGTATAATCCCTCGTTTCAAAAAATTTACTACTCTAAAATAATATTCGTTGCGCTTCGACATTGGATTAACTGGAATTACTTACCCTTGTTCCACGCATATTCATTTAGGTATAGTGTCTTTCCATCACTGTTGACTCTGAATGGTCCTTGTTCTTGCAACCCTCCATTTCCAAAAGATGAGCATCCTGGCCCTGTACGTAATAGCTGTCAATAGTAATCGAGTCTCATCTATATATACTTTAGATACTATACATAGCCAAATGCAAAATCTGAGCTCAATCATAAAATGAATCAACCTATAATCAACTATAAAAGATGTAAAATTTGTTTTGAATCGGTTAATTGAGCGCTGTTCTTTGATGTATCTTTGTCAATCGTGGGAGAAAAAGGACTTAATATTTTTCTCTTTTTCTTAATGGTCGTACTCCATATTCAACCTAGTTAAAATCGACCGATTCGAAAATAAACATGAAATGGAGAATTTAAAATAATAACCAACAAGTCCCAAAACGATGTCACGGGGTACAAATGAATTAGCATCAAAGCAAGCAACTTCAAATCAAGTTCTAGTTTGAAACACAATCTGGCTGACATGCTCAATTATAAGGCGCTTTTTTTTTTCCTAACGTGTTTCGAACGGGCACTATTTATATATATGGTGTCTATTATCCAGTGGCCTGAACAAGTATTAATTATATATTAAGCATTGTGAATGTGTGATATGATTGATCTTAATCTGTACTATTTGATCATGGATAAGTGAATTTCAGGGGCTGAAAATATTGGGGAATGTTCATGATCGGGTAAATATATGTCCCCGAAAAAAACTTGGGAAGGTCGATCACGACGACCCGGACCTAACTAGATTCTGTTCATTTAGAGTGGGGTGGACCCTTACCCATTTTGACTATTAGGCCAAATGCTGCTTGTCCCATAATTTGGCACAAGAATTATTATATATAGCACTCAAACAAAGGTTATGATCCATCTTGAGAAAGCACTACTGATGGATGTTTTTGTGACCCTTAGAGAGTCTGATTGCCAAGAAACTCTTGCTGGTGGGAGCAAATCATACTTTCTAATTTCTACGCAACACGCTATGTCGACTAATATTTCAAGCGATTCCATGGTCCCATGGCTTGACAAAAATATATAACGAAACATTATAGAAGTTAATCTCAAGTGAATATATATGTGCATGTCCCTCCTAATATGCGGGTTTGGCTGTTCTTAGTGCGTTGTTTGAGTTAAGCACAGCTGAGAGTTGCGAGGTTGTCTTTTATCCATATTAATCATTGTTATCAATCTTTATTAGTTAGTACGTGCCTATCACTTAAACATTTCTTGTACCATACTCCTGCTAGTACTTTAACCTTTGGACGGTGAAAATATAAATTACTGGACCAATAATAAAAAAACATGACAACTTCTAATTACGAAAAACAGTAATATCAATGTTGCAAGGTAACTTTGCGTAACCGTGAATGTAATATACCCGAGGGAATATACATATACAAAAATTATTTCTCCGCACACTCAGCTATAGTTAACTATGTGTAATACAATATATGCTCACATAGATGTTTTTTGTGTGTACGCTATAGCAAACATTTGTCTATAAGCAGAATTTCGCAAACTGCTTAGTGCAATTATTGATCTATATGTACATATATATATATATATATATATGGTCGTGAAGTGAATATATCTATACACATGTAAACTTACGTACATTATCTAATAAATTTCTACTCATATAAATGTCCTTAATTGAATGATAATTATACGTGAGAATGTGCGATATATATATATATATAGTAACATATTATTTACCTCCATTTAACCACAGCACCAAGGGTTTGGAAGAAGAATCTTGGGGTGACTCTACGAAGTAATAGAACAATGCTCTCCCAGCGTTGGGGTCCACTGTGACATAGCCTGAGTACTGATCAAAATTTACTCCTTGAGGCTGCCCTAGCAAACTCTCGATCTTGTCAGCTTCCTTCTGTCCGTCCAGGTTTCCAACGTAAACCGGAGAATATTCGCCATTTAAATCAGTACTCCATGAATCAGTACGAGGACGGTTTCGAGATCTCTTAGACTTTATCCACTTGTTAAGGCTGTCGATTTGGTTCGCTTCGCACGTGTAGTAGTGAAAAGAAACCAAAATATGGTAGCAAGAGAAGAGCAGAAGCAGCCATGTGAGCTGTGAACGCTTCATCATCTTTTTGAATAGTCTGTGTTCAATTCAGCTGCTTTAGAGTTGAGAGTTATATATAGTGATCATCCTATATATATATATATATATATAGTCGGATCGAGTAGTCCTATTTTCCAAGAGTAAGTTTTTATTTGTTACTCATATGCAACATTTAATAAAGATAAAGGCGTTAAAAACGTAGCACAATGGAGTGTGTTGACAGTCTGAATACAGCCATATAGTAGCATTTACCTTGGATTATTAACCGATCTTGGTCATGGGCCGGCAATATGTTTTCCAATCATTGTCACCATGGCGGAACTTTCTTGGGGCACTTTCGTTGGACGGCGTCCGCTGTTCTACGTCGAAGTGGATGGGGTCTACATGATATATATATATATATCACTACAAGAAAGAAGACCTTCGCCGACGCATTTTTGCGTCGGTGAAAGTCTTCAAAATGCGTCGGTAAAAGTGATTTGACTTTTGCCGACGGATTTTTTTGTCGGTAACAGTCGTCGGCAAAGGATCGTCGCTAAAAGTCACTTTCCGACGAAAAATAAAAGTCGTCGGCAAAAATTATATTCACCGACGCGTATTTAACTTTTCCCGACGCTCTTTTATCGTCGGTAAATTTTCCGTCGGTGAAATAATTGGTGAAAATTCTATTTTCACCGACGCGTTTTTACGTCGGGGAAAGTCTTTAGAAAAAAATTAAAATAAAAGCTGATTTTCTTATAGTGTCAGCTAAATAATTTCTTTTTTCTTTTTAAAAGAAAATGCTAAAGAAAAAAAAAATAAATGGGGTTATATTCTACCCCAATCAGCATAAAAGCACCTCATTTTTTTTAAAATTTTTTTATTACATATTTACGAAAAGACTAAAATATATAATTTTATACACCCTTTTAATTCCTCTTAATTATTACATCCCATTGTATTACATGTAAAAACCTTCATTAAACTTTCTCCATAAACGTTTTACCTCCATCCCATCCCATCCAATCCGATCTGATTTTTTTTTTGTCTATTTTTTTTTTCCCCTTTTTGAGGTACAAATCTGAATTTTTATATATTCAAATTTTTATTGAAATTTTCGTTCATCAATCGAACAAGATAACGAGATGAAAATTTATCATTCGAGAATTTAGTGAAGATGTTTAGCATGAAATCTAAACCATTATCATTCCAATGGATTGTTGTAAGAGAGAGTATAATTCTAAATCCCATATATGAATATATGTAAAGTATATTATATACGAGCAATAATTGTTAGGGAATAACTTCCCTAATAAATACACAATAGTAGAAGTAATAAAATAAATGTGAAAAATAATACCAAAATAAAATAAAAAAGACACACAAAATTAGCGTGGTTTACCAATTTGGCTACGTCTACGGAGCTGTTGCAGATTTTCACTATTGGAAGAAAATGAACCTTTACAAGTGTTTACACTCAACACTCTCAACTCACACCCTCGACCCCGAAATGTATTTTTTTCTCATTCTTAAAGAATAAAATCTCACAATTTTACTCTCTCTTTCTTAACACTTGGTGTCTCTCACTTTCTAGGATGAATAGAATGAAGGAATATGGCCACTATTTATAGGCTTGGATCACCAACCCCTTCACCAACTATTTACACATTATTTCCATATATATCAGACGGCCCATACACGGTTTATACATATTTTGCCATATATCATTTACGTGTGTTGAATACACGATTTGTACTCTATTGGCACAGTATATGGCCTTTATTTGGCTTCAATTCAAGCTTTAAATGCTTGGTCAAAAGAGCCAAAAGATGGACTTTACACGTCAACAATCTCCCACTTGAAGACTTAATTTCAATCATGTCTTCACACTCGATCAATGCAGCAACTCATCTTTTTATCGTTATTCTTGAAAGCCACTAAAGTCGAACACAGCTTCAGTTTGTCAATGGTTACTGTCTTCATTAACATATCAGCAGGATTATGACTACCATGAATCTTCTTAAGAGCTATAACTCCATCTTCTAAAGCTGAGCGTATAAAATGGTACCGAACCTGTATATGCTTTGTCCGAGTATGATAAATAGGGTTCTTTGTTAAATGAATAGCACTTTGACTATCACAATGCAAAGTGCTCTTCCCATAATTCTGACCTAGTTCATGTAGGAAACTCTGCAACCATATTAACTCCTTGCTTGCTTCTGTTAAAGCAACGTACTCTGCTTCAGTAGTGGATAGAGTGACAATCTTTTGTAGCTTTGATACCCAGCTGATCGCCGTACCACCAAATGTGAATACATATCCAGTAGTACTCTTTCTGCTGTCTACATCACCAGCCATATCAGCATCCACATAACCTTGTAAACCCAAATTTTATTTTCTGAAACACAGGACCATGTTACGGTTACCTCTCAAGTACCTAAGAATCTACTTCATCACTTCCCAGTACTGTTTTCCTAGATTGCTCATGTATCGGCTCACAACTCCCACGGCAGGTACTATATCTGGTCTGGTGCACATTATGGCATATATAAGACTACTAATAGTAGAAGAATAAGGTACCTTGGTCATGTGAGCTCGCTCCTGCTCTGTTGAGGGTGACTGCTCCTTAGTTAGTTTGAAGTGACTAGCCAAATGAGTACTTACAGGCTTTGCACCATCCATTTTGAATCCGTTAAGCACCTTTTTCACATACTCCTCTTGAGATAGCTTCAAAACTCCATTTGCTCTAGAAATCCTCATCCCAAGGATTTTCTTTGCAGCTCCCAAATCCTTCATAGAAAACTCTATTGACAATTCTTTTTTAGAGCTTATCAATTTCCTCCATATTAGCTCTAGCAATCAATATATTATCTACATACAGAGGTAGAATAATATAAGAATTGTCAAACCTCTTCACATAACAGCACTGATCTGCCTTGCACCGCAAATAACCATTGTTACTCATAAATGCATCGAACTTCTTATACCACTGTCTTGGAGCCTGTTTTAGGCCATACAGGCTCTTTTGAAGTTTGCACACCATTCTTTCCTTCCCTTGTACTTCAAAACCTTGTGGCTGCTTCATGTAAATTTCTTCCTGCAGATCACCATGAAGAAATGCCGTCTTGACATCTAATTGTTCTAGATACAAGTCTTCTTTAGCCATCAACCTAAGTACTATTCTGATAGTTGTCAATTTGATCACTAAACAAAAAATCTCGGTGTAATCGATGCCTTTATTCTGTTGAAAGCCTTTGACAACAAGCCTTGCCTTATACCGTTTACTACCATTATGTTCTTCTTTTATTCGGTATACCCACTTGTTGTGTAATGCATTATTTCTTTCTGGTAGTTCAGCAAGTTCCCATATCTGATTAGACGCCAGTGACTCCATCTCATCTTTCATGGCTAACTCCCACTTGGTTGACTCATCATTTTGTACTGCTTCTTCATAAGTCTCTGGCTTGCCTTTATCAATCAACAGAATGTAATCCAGTGCTGGAGAATATCTCTGAGGAGGTGGAATTGTTCTAGAATATCTTCTGAGTTCACCTACTGGGGTCTGTGGGTCTACTGGTGCTACAGCTTCTTGATCTTTTTCACCATCATTAATCTTCATTTCATCTGTTGGGATCTTATTTAATGGTATTACCCCAGTCTTTTTTACTTCAGGACATACACTATCAGCTCTAGTGCCCAATCTATCCTTGTATATTACCTCTTCATTGAATATGACATCTCTTCTTCTGATGATTTTTCGATTTTGATCATCCCAGAAATGATAACCAAACTCAGTATCACCATAACCAATAAAGAAATATTTTTTAGACTTGAGATCAAGTTTATCTCTATTGGCAGGGTCTATATGAACATAAGATAAATAACCAAATACTTTCAAGAAAGAAAAGTTTACCTCTTTATCGCTCCATACCTCCTCTGGTATTCTACAGTCCAATGATACTGATAGTCCTCTATTGATAAGATATACAGCGGTATTAACTGCATTGGCCCAAAATATTTTTGGCAACCCTGCGTGCAACCTCATGCTCCTTGCACGTTCATTCAGGGTTCTGGTCATTCTTTCAGCAACACCATTCTGTTGAGATTTCCCTGGAATGGTTTTCTCAAACTTGATCCCATTATTGGCACAATACCTTTTGAAAATCATCATCATCATCATATTCTCCCCCATTATCAGACCGCAAGTATTTCACTTTTAAGTTAGTCTCATTCTCAACCATAGATTTCCATTTCTTAAAGGTATCGTAAACATCAGATTTATTTTTCAGAAAATAAACTTATACCTTTCTGCTCGAATCGTCAATAAATGTTACATAATATCTTGAGCCTCCAAGGGATGTCACAAGAGATGGCCCCACACGTCTGTTTGAATCAGCTCCAATTTTGCTGCTCTCGATTCTCTTTCGCCTTTCGAAAAACTCACCCTCTTCTGCTTTCCAAAGATACAACTTTCGCACAGGCTATGCTCAACTGACTTTAGCTCTGGTAGCTTTCCTTTTGATAGCAGCACCTTCATTCCCTTCTCCCTCATGTGCCCAAGTCTATAATGCCATAGACTTGAATTAACTTCAGCGTCGATGGTCGCCAAAGTATCTCTATAACTGAAAGTTATGTAGAGAGTTTCAGTTTTGTTTCCTTGAGTAACAACCATGGCTCCTTTGCTAACCTTTCATGAGCCACTAGTAAAGGTCACATTGTGTCCTTCCTTGTCAAGTTGTCCTACCGATGTAAGGTTCCGCATCAATCTAGGTACATGCCTTACTTTCTGGATTTTTCACACCGATCCGTTTGATATCTTCAGATGGATATCACCCATACCAATAATATCTAAAGGTTTCCCACCGGCTAGATAAACCTTTCCATAATTACCAGTGACATAATTCTCCAATACATCACGGTGTACAGTGGTATGAAACGAAGCTCCAGAGTCTAAGACCCAAGAGTCAATTAGATTATCTACAGATAATAGTAAAGCATCTTGTACTTTATCAGTCACGGCATTCGCATCGTTTCTGCTGTCGTCTTTCTTTGGTGCTCTGCAATTCTTTTTTATGTGGCCAGTCTTGCCATAATTCTAGCATTCTGATCTTCTTCTGGATCTGGACTTGTCTCTGCCATTCTTTGACTTGGATCTGCCATGACCCCGATTAAAATTCATCTCCCTGCTTCTGCCCCTATTCTCGAAATTTAGGGCAGAACTCGATAATGCGCCTTCACCCGAATCAATTCTGCAAACTTCTTCTCCCAAAATTCGGTCTTTAACATCATTGAATTGCAGCTTTCCTTTGCCTACAGAATTGCTAACCGCAGCCCTCATTGGTTCCCAGCTGGTTGGTAGAGATGCTAGAAGAATTAGACCACGAACTTGATCGTCGAAATTAATATTAACGGACGTCAACTAAGAAACGATCGTGTTGAACTTATTGATATGAGTTGCAACTGAAGCACCTTCTCCCATCTTTAAGTAAAACAACTTCTTCATCAAATGTACCTCATTATTTGCCGACGGCTTCTCATACATGTCTGAAAAAATGCTCATCATTTCTACTGTGGTTTTGCCTCTACCACATTATGAGCAATGTTCTTTGTTAGTGTTAATCGAATTACGCCTAACACCTGTCGATCAAGGAGTTTCTAGTCGCCATTCTCCATCTTCTCGGGTTTCTTCCCTGATAGAGGCTGATGTAACTTTTTACTATGCAGATAATTATTGATCTGCAATCTCCAGTATGAGAAGTCTGTACTGTCGAACTTGTCAATTCTGGGTCCTGATCCTTCACTTCCAGCCATCGCTTCCACTAAAATCAAACCTTTCTCTAATACCAGTTGTTAGCGAATAACCTCCCTAATAAACACATAATAGTGGAAGTGATAAAATAAATGTAAAAAATAATGCTGAAATAAAATAAACAAAACACACAAAATTAGCATAGTTCACCACTTTGGCTACGTCCACGGAGCTGCTGTAAATTTTCACTATTATGAGAAAAGGAACTTTTGCAAGTGTTTACACTCAAAACTTTCAACTCATATCCCAAATCCAGAATACATCTAGAGAAAAACTGTATTTTTCTCTCACTCTTAAAGAATAAAATCTCACAATTTTACTCTCTCTTTCTTAATACTTGGTGTCTCTCACTTTCTGGGATGAATAGAATGAAGGAATATGGCCACTATTTATAGGCTTGGATCACCAATCCCTTCACCAACTATTTACACGTTATTTCCATATATATCACATGGCCCATACACAGTTTATACACATTTTACCATATATCATTTACGTGTATTGGATACACGGTTTGTACTCTGTTGGCACAGAGCTTTTAATGCTCTCATAAGCTTTATTACACGGTTTGTATATGGCCTTTATTTGGCTTCAATTCAAACATTAAATGCTTAGTCAAAAGAGCCAAAAGATGGACTTCACACGTTAACAATAATCACATAGGTATTTTTCTTTTACCTATCTATAAGTATTTTTTAACAGCTATTATAATTTGAGTAGTTAAAAAATAATAATAACAAGAAATGCACATTATGTAATGATTTTCTCTCTTTACTTTTTACTCTGAAAAGATGTATGTGATGAATTTTAATTGGATAAAATAATACCAATAGATAAGTAAAAAAAAAAAAAAAACACATATTAGATTGGTGCCCAGTATATATACATATTATATGTGTAAAGATACAGATTTTATTAATCTTATAAATCCTTATCTCGCAAATCCAAACAAAAGGTACTATTTAATTCTAGCATCTTACGTTTAAAATCAAACTGTTTTTTGTTCTTCGTCTTTCTTGCTAAACCACGCTTGTTTATTTAGGATTTTATTTTTATTTTTAGTAATCAATCGAAAAACATATATTTTTTTTCTGGTAATCAATCGAAAAAGTTGGTTATCATTTTTGATTGAAGATTCTCTTGCCTATTTCTATTTTGTATCAAAGAGGAAATATAGACGCCACTTTATATATGAAAGCAAAAATTAAATTAAGAGAATTGTTTTACTAGGTTTTTTTTAAAATCAATTTTTTATTATTAAAAGTATATTTGTAATTTCTTATTTATTCTTTTATAAAAGGAAGTGCATTAACAACACTTGGGGTGCTAAAATTGATGAGATACACAAGAGGATGACTATTTTAGGCATGATTTGGGGTGCCAATATTAAACATGATATTATTCAAATTTTTAATGGGATTAGCCTAGATTAGGAATGCTTTTATGTCGGATGTAAATATAACCTTCCAAAAGAAACAAGGACAATAAGACATGATAATAGCATAATATATAAAATAAAAATAATTAGACACGAAAATACGATAATAACACGATAATGGGCACAAGAATGGCACCGATACGAGTATGTAATGGGTTAGACATGATACAATACGATTAATAATCATATCCTGACTAGCATGATATGAGGCACGAATGCACCACAACTAAATATGCCTGTGCCAATACATCACGGCCAGTTAACATCTATAGTGTGTGGTTTGATATAGTACCCTAACTGTCTTTATGAAAACCAATGTTTCATTGAGGGTGAAAATGGAATTTTGCCTAAATTCAAATCAAAATGGGATAATATTGAGTTATGTTGAATTTGGGCTTAAATAAAGAAATTTCATGAAACTTAGGGCCATTTCATAATTATCTGGGACTTAAGCGAAAAGAAAGTGTTAGTTTGTGGGCCAAAGGGTGATTTTCGGGACTAATGGCCAAGTATGGGCTACCACTCGGCAATAAAGCCCAGAGGAACTCTCCCCCCTCTCTCTCTCTCTCCCTCTTTTTCTTCTCACGCTTAAAAACCTAGCCACAAATACCCATCACTCCCACGCCCAATTGACCACCTTCTGGCCACCCACTCACCAAGCTACCACTGTCATTAGAACCGACATCCCAGAAAACTCCCACCACTGAAGCATCTTTGCCGGAGGATGCCCAGAATGCCAAAATGGCCGTGAAACTTTTCGCTACTGCTGCATCGTCGTCCGACCACCTGGGATGTCATGATTAGTCTCGTTGGATTTGTCTCGTTGTCACCTTTCAACGTACCTATCTTGTCTCCTAACTCGACCCGATTGAGAAGTTGTCGTTGTTGACCATTTTGAAGCTTCTATGTTGTTCGATCATTTTTCAAACAGATTATCGGAATAAGTGTTTATAGTCGTTTTTGGATTGTACTTGTGAAAACATGAAGTATGATATATAACACGACTATGCTTATAGCTGGGCACGAAATACGAGGCAATGAGGTTCGAGAATAATCTCGTTTTCATGCTAGGGGTTGGGTTTCACTTCGGAACTAGATTAGACAAGCTATGTAACTATCTTATCTATTTTCAGTGCTCCAAATGCATTTCTTACCTCGGAATCATCATTTAAGGTTTCTGTGGAAAAATTGCTCTTCAAAATAAGCGACCGAGGATTGGAATCGCTCCCCGACCCTCTGATAGGCCGCCACTTAACGCTATGAGCACTCGACAGCTTCGTGTAGCTATTACAGTGACATAGGGATCCAATTACATCATTTTTTTTATACCATTTTATATAAAATTTGACTATGTTAAGATATTTCAGAAAATGTTGATTTATATTGTTGATCATTATTTGATGGAAATACGGACTTAGTTGATATACTGTGAAATACTTTGTGTTCTGGATATTATTTTTGTGTAAGTTTGAATTTTGGGATTAATCAAAATGCAGTCGTTATGCTGCCGATTTTTTGAGAACACAAAATTGGTTTTATACAAAAACTAGAGCATGTTTTAAATTGGTCAAACATTGCATGGTTATTTTGAGTATAGTTTATGATGCACATACCACACATATGAGGTCATCTTAGGCATCACGATTCATTTAATTAGTAGTTGGGCCCTACTGTTGGTGCAGAGTCCATAAATCTATATGAGACTCTTTAGCTAGGATTTGAGAAGTTATAACCTCACTATTGATACAAAGTCAATAAAACCACGTAGAGGTCCCATACACATGGCCATGTATAGTGTCGAGTTTAGAGTACTTAGTTCACACATTAATGCGGGTCACTATGGGTCGTGATGAGAAAATATGAGCTCATAGTACTTAAGCTGATTTATGATGTGTGCAAATTATGATAATTTTCATACTATAAATTCTTATGTGGATGATTTTCGAATTTGATTTATACATATAGTTTGATAAATATTTTTTAGTATAACTAACCGTGCATGTATTTTTATAAAGAAAATAATATTCAGAAAGTTAATTGAGTTTCTTATCGGGTATTTCATATTTACCTCTTTTACTTTTCCTTCTCAGGTAGTGTTTAATATGATCTTGGAGATTAGTAGTAGTTAGGAGATATTCAACTAGTAGTACCAATTTCTTAGTAATGCTTTGAGCCTTGGATTGATATTCCAGTTTATGTGTTTCTTTGTATGTTTTTTCACTTCCAAAAGTTCGTTCATTTTTAAAAGCCCAGCATTGATCGGGCTTTTCTTTTCTATGTACAACGCATCACCGGCCAGAAGCAGAGAGTAGTGGTTATAATTTTTGTCACATAAAGACAGTAGTATATTCTTCTTGTTCCTTTTCCAATCATGTGATTCGTCATGTCATAATTGTACTAAACGTTCGTACATTTTAAGCAAATTACAATAGAAGGCTACATTATGGGAAAAAAAAAGGCATATTTTATTCTCTGTAATTTCTCATTTTATTTCTTTCTTGAGCTTATTATTTTTATAAAAAGAGTAGTGCTGAGTGTCAGTGACAACTAAATATCTGGACAATGAGAGAATTATTAGTAAGTCTGGTATTGGGAGACGATGATATTCTCAGGAGGGAGGAGGAAGCTTCCCATCAAGGAAAGATGAGATGAAGGTCAGTGCACGCTCTGGTTGATAGCTCGGAACCAAATGCCCAGCTCCCCTCACTGTAGTGAGTGTCAACCCTTTGTACTCAGCTACATAGCCTCCAACCTGCCACCCCCACATACATGTGAAAAAATGGAGATTTAAGATCTTGTTTTGACTTCAATCTTATATATATGTATATAACATAGCGGTGCCAAACAATCAAATATTACCTCATTGCTAGAATACCAAGGGCGCCAGGCATTCACAAGTGGTAGGTTCAAAGTGCTTATGGCGTATCTAGTAGATGTCACTGGTACTACCGCATCAGTGTCCCCACTGTTGTAGGTTTCAGTTTATAAAAATGAAGGTATTAATACACAGCCGATTTATGATCTGGTATCTTGCTAAACTAATCATGTTCCAAGAATTTAGTTACAAAGATCCACCATTTGCCTTGTTTAGATTTCGGTAAGAGCTAAATATAGCTTAAATAATCAGTGTATGTATATATAACCTCAAGGAAATTCAGACTACTCACCTGTATAGCACCACACTAAGACCACTAGTTGTAAGTTTCTCTATTATTGGTAGAATGGTGGTTGGGCTGTCTGTCCATCCAACGTCACTATTGACATACACAGATCAGAAACAGAACTAGTTATAGTTACATGTGCTGCTCTCTGGATCTTCTAGTTGTTTTCTAACGCATACATGACATGTCGTTTTGTTCTACTATATTGAAACCAAGGACTGAGAAGAATGACCAATTTGCTGATATTAGGAGAAAATAAGAGACGTAATTATGCATATACCTGCAACTTGACCAGTTTGTTGGTTTAGCATGAAGGGCTGCTTGCACCTCGTTGAGATTGAGATAGATATAGACATAATCGTCGGAGCAGGGATCAATATCATTTATCTACACGTAAGCAAAAGGGTCACTGGCCATATATGCTGGGATCATGTCCTGTTCTTATAATATGTCACTTCAAAGAATACTAACAAACAGAACCAAATTTTATGGTTCATGATCGGGGACTTACGGAACCGGCTGAGACCGATGACTTGGGTCCTGAGGATGGATTGCATAACGGAGCATAGATGTTGTAAACGTCTATATTTCCTATCTCTTCATCTGCTTGATCTAGGTACTTTACACAGGTGCTTGTGTAATTAACAAAGTCGCAATACTTGCTTATTCCGGCATGAGTTTCGTCGGAGATCAAGGCATGTGTCCACACATAATCGTACTCTCCCTGTTCACCAGTTTTATCATCGATCCAAGCATTCCCAATCTGCACCCTCCATATTTAAAATTAATTCAAAGAGATCGTTCATATCAATTGAACTAGTCTGGTTACCACCAGATGTAGCTTATGTCGATATATATATATATATGGATATATATTCCCTTAGTTATGCATATTGTTTAATAAACTGTTCAGTACAATCAACCACCCCATAACCCCTTTTGTCTAAGTAGAAAGAAAGACAGGACGCAGTAGAGAATAAACTCACAGCGACGCCTTTGAGGTTGATTACGGTTTGGTTTGTTACTTCGTTCTTGGAGAGAATGGTGTAAGCGAGCTGAGGCACGTAATGGCCAGCATAGCTCTCTCCGGTTATGTAGAAATCGCGGGTTTTGTATTCCGGAAATTTCTCAAGCCAGTTCACAAGGAATGCGTATGAGTCCACCGCGGTGCGGTTGTCGCCAACATTAAGGTAGTCAGATGATGTGTTCGAGTAAGAAAATCCCACTCCAGCGGGAGACTCCAAGAAGATCACGTTTGCCACTGCCAATTTTTGTTGCCTTAGTTAGTCTCCGTATATACTCTTCTTAATCAATGAAAATTTTCTATAGAAATATACTGTATAAAACAATGTAATTCATATTAACGAAATGCGAGCATGCAGGGGTTTAATTGGAACAGAAATTTCTGACCCTTGTTCCAGGCATATTCATTAAGGGATAGTGTCTTTCCATCGCTGTTGACTCTGAAAGGTCCCAGTTCTTGCAGGCCTCCATATCCAAAAGATGAGCATCCCGGCCCTGTTCGTACATGCATTATTCAGTATTTTTTTTTTTAAATAAAACATTATTCAGTATCAAGGTGGTCGTTTTCATGTTCACCAAGTGATGTAAATATATATATAATATATATATCTTATGAAGCTTGTTAGAAGCTAAATCATTTGAAACTGAATCAATATTATAGTCAGACGTTAAAGATGGCAAAGCCTATAGCAATTGATTAAGAGCTAGCTGTGTAAAATAAAATTAAAACTAAACCAAGGGAAAATAAAGACTGTGAAACGGCGAATTAAATTTACAACTAGGAGCTTCCCGTTACAGTCTAATCATTAGGGAAATATAAAATTGATAGTTAAGCCCATCTAGGTACAAACATGAAATCAAGAAAAGTCAGAGAGTCTAAATAAAACAATAAAACAAACAACAATCTGGCAGCTGACGTGGTTTCAAGGTATAAATGTTCTCAATGGTCAATGGGCACTACTATTATAAAATAAAGGGGTTTACCGAAAATATCTTTGAACAAGTGTACTTATAGCAAAATATAGATACTCGTGATCACCGCGCTCACTTACACTAAATTTACACTTAATTTTTTTTTAGGATTATTATTACTTTTATACCTTGTATTTTGAACAAAATGATATTTTGTTCAGTTTGTATCTTATGTTTTAGTTATTATCAATTTTGACTTTTGGATTTAATATTTGTTATAAATTTATATGTTGACACCATTTTAGAGCAGTTAACTTACTAAGATCATTTAATAAACTTATTTTCGGATAAATTTTTATATAGTTTATTTTTAATTTTTTAATCAACATTTTGATAAATTAAATGCTCTAAATTAAAGGGTATAAATTTGTAATAGATTTCAAATTTAAAGGTTAATGTTGATAATAATCAAAATACAAGATATAATTTGAACAAAATATCAAAATACAAGGTATATAAGAGATATTATCCACTTTTATTTATTTCATTTATTTTGCTAAAACTCATTGATGCTTAATTAATTTAATTGAAATAATTTATTTTGAGCGAACATACTCTATATATTTATATGTATATATATGGTTTTCAATTCAATAGGTATTTTTTTCTCTCTCTATTAGTATTTTTTTTAGCCGTTGGATCATGATTTAACTGCTACCATAGTTTTAATAGTTGGAAAAAAAAAAATAAAAATAAAAATTTATTGTTTAATATTTTTCTCTCTGTTCTTTTTATCATGAAAAATGTGTAGCTAATTTTAATTGGTCAAAACAATACCTATAAATAGGTTAAAAAGAAATATCTACTGAGTTGGTGCCCATATGTGTATATACAAATACTGTCTCAAATTAATTGTGTTCAATCATAAAAATAATGGGAAATGTTGACAAGGGTAACATAGGTCCTCAATGGAAATTGGGAGGGGTTGGTCACCAAAAACGACAAACGGGTAAAAATCACTGAAGCACATGGCTGGTTATTGTTTCGACCCCTAGATTCTGATCATTAGTGGGTTGATGCTGATTAATCTTTTTGACTACCAGACCACAGTATTATGTGTTTCTCAGAATTTAGAATTGCATAAGTACTCAAACAAAGTTTATTTATTTGATAAAAGCACTATCTGGTGGATTGTTTTTGTGACCCTTAATTCAAAGTCTGACGGCGAGAAAAATTCTTGCTTGTGGGTAGAGTACACCCTTCTTTTTGTACATGTGGCAACGGAATGAATATTGGTGATCAATACATCATACTTTTTAATCAACAATATATGCTATTTTTGTGAAATTCAAGGGAATATTCCATGGTCCCTCGAGCAAATATATCTATATCTATATCTATATATTTATATATAATGGCTTGATGAGTTATAGTAGAGATTTTCGTTAATGTCATACGTTTGTTTAATAAAATTGGCTGTTTTGAGTAGTGTTTGTATTGAACACTGCTGTTTCTATCAAAAGAAGTAATACGAATATTATATAGTTACCGCGGTTGTCTATTATCTAAAAAATTTGATAATCATAATACACATCACTTCAATCCTACTGCAGGCCTGTTACGATTATATATTATATTAAACTCGGACTGCAAGTAATATAAACTACTGGGACAAAAACAAGTCTCCCAAAAATACTATATCCTGTTGCATGGTAGCGTTGCGTAAGCCTTAATATACATAACCAATTAATTAAGCGCATATATACATGTATACATAATTTACTGCAATTATAGTTATATACGTACATACATTCTTGATATCCATAACTATATGTACACATGCATGTGAACTTATTCGTACATATCTAATATCACGCATATATATTCTATTGGTTAATAAGTGACAGAATTAAAATTTTAAATGTAGTGCGATATTGTAACATATTAGTTATTTACCTCCATTTAACCATAGCACCAAAGGTTTGGAAGAAGAATCCTGTGGTGACTCAACGAAGTAATAGAACAACGCTCTCCCGGCGTTGGGGTCCACCGTGACATAGCCTGAGTACTGATCAAAATCTACCCCTTGAGGCTGCCCTGGCAAACTCTCGATCTTGTCAGCTTCCTTCTGTCCGTCCTGGTTTCCAACATAAACGGGAGAATATTCGCCATTTATCTCATCAATACTCCACGAATCGGTACGAGGAGGGTTTCGAGATCTCTGAGACTTGATCAACTTGTTGAGGTTGTCGATTTGGTTCGCTTCGCACGTGTAGTAGTTGAAAGAAACCAAAATATGGTAGCAAGAGAAGAGCAGAAGCAGCCATGTGAGCGGTGAATGCTTCATCATCTTTTTGAACAGTTCGTGTTTAATGCAGCTGCTTTAGAGTTTAGAGTTCTATCGCTTATATATAGTTGGATCGAGTAGTACTATTTTCAAGAGCTAGCTTTTGTGTTCGGTACAGAGATGAAAATGATAGAAAAATACAAGCGTTAAAAACGTAGCAAAATGGAGTGTTGACAGTCTGAATACAGCTATATAGTACCGTTTACTATATAGCATTGACCTAGGATTATTAACTGATCTTGGTCATGGGCCGGCAATTTGTTTTCTAATCATTGTCATCAAGGCGGAACTTTCTTGGGACATTTTCTTTTGATGGCGTCCCTAGCTCATCTAGGTAGAATGGAGAAACAACGAAAAAGAGTATATTGTACTATAGGCTCTATTTGGTGGGCCCGACTAAGGCTTGAGATTGGACTCCTTTGTCTAGTCCTATATTTAGGCTCAAGGGGAGATTGGACAAAGGAATCCGGCCCCTTTTTAGTCCCATTCCCATGAGACTAAATTATCCAAACTAGATACTGGGTTAAATTATCTAATATTGTTGGTTCTGATACCATAAAAAACTCTGTGGATGAGTTAGAAATTCTGAAATGTCTTCACGTGAAACTAAAACCCCTGAGATTATAGAAAATCATTGATGTGTCTTGGCATGTTCCTCCTCAAGACTAGTTGAAAGTCAATACAGATAGTGCTGCTCATGGTTATCCAGGCTTGGCAGGTTGTGGTGGAGTTTTTAGGACATTCCAGAGTTTCTTTAGAGGTAACTTTGCCATTCATATTGGCAAGGCTTATGCTTTTGAGGCAGAGCTGGCAGCTGCTATTCATGCAATCTCTTATGCCTGAGATTTTGGGTGGAGAAATATTTGACTCGAGAGCGACTCGGCTTATCTAATCACGCCTTTTAGGACTCGTTCTGTGTCTGTTCCCTGGAGTTAAAAGCTACCATGGATCCATTATATCGGGCTGCTCTCTAACATGAATTTTCATGTTTTCTACATCTATTGTGAAAGAAATTCTGTTACAGATATTTTAGCTTCTAAGGCTATGAGTATTCAAGCTCCAACTTAGTGACATACTACACCGATCTTTATCCATGCAGCGATCAATAAAGACTTTTCTGGACAACGTAATTTTTGTTTTTCCTAATGGACCATATTGTAATACAATGTGCTCTTTTTCTTTTTTGTGATTTTTTCCTTTGGGTTTTTACACAAAAAAGTTTTTCACTAAGGCATTGTTGAGAGATTAAAACAATAGTTTTGTTTGGGCAGAGTTATTTGACTCCTTCTCGGGGTTTTTTTTTCTGTTTTTCAGTTGCTACCTTAATCCTTATTAAGTATTGTTTCTTTCTTAACATTATATACCTTTTTTATTTTATTTTATTAAATTACCAGAGGTTTCTTGCCCTATCAGGTTTTGTTGTGAAAATAATGAACACAAATGCACGTATCGCTAACAAGTAATAAAGTGTAAGTATGAGTATCGTTCCCACGAAAACTGTACTTACTAAGTACCAAAATTATTCTAATTGCTTACTAAGTACCAAAATTATTCTAACTCTAATTTTCTTTGAAAGCAAATCAAAAGGAAATATTTCACAAAAATAAATCTAATAACTAAATAAAAAGAAAAGCAAAACAAAATAATAAATAGGACAATCAAGTAGCTAAAGACCTAGGGTTTCCAATTCACCCAGATTAATCTGTCTCAATTTATTCAATCCAATTAATTAATGTTCATTCCTTATGCTAACATCGAATTTCTCTAATTTATCTATCAATCTCTTTCAAGAATTAATAAGTATATTTTAATAGACAAGTTCCAACATCTTTGTGTAAATTATGAACCTATCAAAACTCATTAAGTACAAGAAATTCATAATACTGCATAACCTTCATATATATCTCTATCCTATGATAATCTTATGGTATATTCATCAATGATAAATTCAATCCTCCATTCTAAGATCTTGGATCAAACCTCTAATTCATGCAAAAGTTGATCAAGCTCTTACAAGCATTAAGCATAGATTAAAATAATTAGCATAGAATAGAAATAAACATCAACTTGTATTGAAATTGAAATAGATCTAAACATTATAATCTCGCTACATCGTAGCCCTAGAAAATATAGCTAAAGCAAAAGAAAACATGATAATTGTGAACATAAAGAGTAAAGAAAGAAAAACTCTAAGCGAATTTGAGTTGTAGCAGTCCCATCTCTAGCTCGTGCCGCTTCTCTCCTTCTCTTGAACACACTCTCTCTCTATCTCTCTTGTAGTCTAAAGCTCTCAAAAGTCCCCAAATAAGTCCTAAAAGACCTATTCATAAGCTTAGAGGCGGCCATATTAAAAATTAAGTCAAAAGGTATCCAAAGAAAAAGATATGATGAATTTCCGTAACGCGGTACCGAGGCACCACTAACACAATGCTGGGGTGCCACCTTCACTACTAAGTCCCTTTTTGTGCTCGAACCAGTGTTGGAGCGCTACTAACATGGCATCGGGGTGCTAGCTTCTCTGGAACTTTTTCTCCTCCTTAATATTTTCTCCTTTTGAACTTTTTAAGCACTCTCATGCCAATGACAAGTACCAAGGCGCTTACTTCCTCTGTTGGTCACGCCACAACCATGCAATTTTATTCCAAATACCACCAAGTGCATCAAAATTATCTAACCTACACTCAAAACATTAAAAGCACAAATAAAATTTACAAAAATTCAAGAATCCACCAAATGTCTAGCTTAAATGGTATCCAATTCATGAGTAAAACTCACTCATCAGGTTTCTAAGATACTTCCTCTAGGTACCATTTTATAAAAAAAAAATTTAGTCCCAAGCCCAACCACATATTTTGTTTTTTTTTCTTTCTTTCTTTAATAATTTTTTTAATTAATATAAATATATATAAATATTAATTAAATTCCATTTTTTATTAAAAATATATTTTATTTTTATGTACCTATTTTTCATAAATAAATTAAAATCATATTATTTTATATAATCATCATTTAAATTTATCTTTGCTATTTTTGGAATTATTTATTTATTTATTTATAAATAAAATATAATTAGAACTACATTAAGAAAAATTGTTATATTTGTTTTAGTCTAGTGTTGCACCAAACACAGTATAGTACTACATAGCACTACCCAAACTAATCTAGAGCTGCAAATATGGGCCGAGCCAAACAGGTCGGCCCGCGGCCCGCACATTTGACCCGGGCCCAGCCTGACACTATTCACGGCCCAGGCTCGGGACATGCCGAGGTAGTGAGCCTACCGAGCTGAGTCAGGCCAGCCCGGTAGTTAATTTTTTTTTAATTTAAATTTTGTCGTTTTTTGTAATTAGTATTAAAAAATGATATTTTTACAAAATAATGCCAGGCCGGCTTGATTTTGGCCCAATTTCGGCCCAACTCGGTATTTAGTCATTAGGCTATAGGATCGGCCTGGGTCGGCCTGACCCGAATTTCTATTTTAGTCTGAAATGGCTGGGCCGGACCGGGCCGGGCGGCCCATATTTGCAACTTTAGTCCAATCCAATCATATGTGCCAAATAAGTAGGGGATCCCTCATTTGACTAGTGTGTGATACTAATGGCCTGTTTGGTAGACATGCTTGAATTAGATTTGGACTATTATTTAGGATTAAATTAGATTCTATTAGTACTATGACTTATTTAGTACAATAGGGGACTAAAAAATGTGACTAAATAAAATAGTAATATATAAAGAAAATTAATAGAGCCCATATTATTTGAATTATACAGTAAAATAATAGGCAAAATTGTGAGGACTCACATTATTTTTTGGGGAATGACTAAAAAAAAAGTAGAAAAGAAACTATAGGCCCACTTTCTTTGGAAAATCAAAATACATATATGAGGACTGTTTTAATCCAAATTAATGGAGGGTATACTAGGTTAAAATAGTCCCCTCTAAGGGTATTATTTTAAGCCATTGCTAAATAGTCCAATCATTTTTGTGTAAATTAGGCAATGCACGATAAAAGAATAAAAGAATTATACATATACGGTGAACTAAAAAAATTAGGATATCATACCGCATCCGGTTGGTATTTTTGAAAAACAAATTTCAAAAAACGTATAAGTTATAAAAT
This sequence comes from Trema orientale, assembly GCA_002914845.1. Classification (NCBI taxonomy): domain Eukaryota; kingdom Viridiplantae; phylum Streptophyta; class Magnoliopsida; order Rosales; family Cannabaceae; genus Trema; species Trema orientale. The sequence goes on along the minus strand of JXTC01000499.1, from coordinate 44,004 downwards.
AAAATGGAGAAAGACAAATCTTTGAATGCTACTACACTAGATAGTTTGGTAGTCTAGATTGCTATTAATAGTATTCATGTGAGCAGTTCAAACCCCTCCAAGTCCCTTTTTTCTTTTAGATTTTTTTCCCTTTTTTTCATTTTTCTTTTCAGTTTATTGTTCTTTTTAGTTTTTTTTCTCATTTATTTTACTTTTTCTGTTTTCTTTTCTAACTATTTTTTTCTTTGTTTTTATTTTTCACTAGTTACCAGTATTACTAATTTGAAGGACCAGTTACTAGTTTATAATTTCCAAATTGACTAATTACTGATTACCAGTAACTAGTAATCAATATTTTAATTGGTAACTAATAACTATTCCTGTAATTGCTAACTCATAATCAAATTGGTAATTTATAACCGGTAACCGAATTGTTTGATGATAAAGTATATAACATAGATTGGTCACTAGTAACCAATTTTTATAATTGGTAACTAATAATAGGTAACCAGTTTGAAAATTAGCCTTTCTTAAACTGGAGCTAGATCAACAGGCAGTGGCGAAGGCAACGGGGTAGCGGAACAAGATAAACAAAAACTAGTAACTAAAAATGAATTGCTAACTAGAAACTATAAACCAAAACTAGTAACAAAAAAAAAAAATCAGAAACTAGTAACCAATAATTAGTAATAATTTGGTTTCTAGTAATTAGAAACTAGAAACTATTATAGTTACTAGTTACTTTTTTTTCTTTTCTTTTTTTTTTCCCTTCTTTTTCTCTTTTCGTAATCATTTTTTTCCTTTCTACTTCCTATTTTCAGTCTTATTTTTCCCTCTCCTAGGAATAATGAGTTGCTCTTTCAAATAAATTAAAAAAAAAAAACATGGTTATTTTTGGTTATTGGTAATCAGTTACTAATTTGGTTTTTGGTAACTAGAAACTAGAAATTAGAAACTAGAAACCAATACAGTTACCAGTTACCTCCTTCTTTTCTTTTTTTTTTTTCTTCCTTTTCTCTTTTTTAATCATTTTTTTTCTACTTCATATTTTCATTCTTATTTTTCCCACTCTTAGGAATAATGAGCTGCTTTTTTAAATAAAAAATATTGGTTACTTTTGATTATTGGTAATCTGTTACCAATTTGGTTTTTAGTAACTAAAAACTAGAAACCAATATGGTTACTAGTTTTTTTTTTCTTTTCCTCTTTCTGTAATCATTTTTCCCTTTCAATTTCCTACTCTCTTTCTTGCTTTTCCCATCTTAGGAATAATGAGCTACTATTTTCAAATTAAAAAAAAATAGTTACTTTAGTTATTAGTAACCAATTACAAATTTGGTTTCTAGTAACTAGAAACTAGTCCTTCAAAATAGTATTACTGGTAACCAGTAACATATAAAAACAAAGAGAAAAATAGTTAGAAAAGAAAAAGTAAAATAAATGAAAAATAAAAAATAAAAAGGAACAAAACGAAAAACTAAAAATGAGCAAGGCAAATTAAAGGAAAAATGAAAAAATTGAAAATAAAAAATAAAAAAATAAAATGAAATGAAAAACAAACTTGGAGTGGTTTGAACTCTTCACATGAAAAAGGTTGCTAGCTATCCAGACCACCAAGCCATCTAGTGTTTGAGATTCTATTTTCTCCTTTTTATTTTATAATTTGTGTTCTTTTTTAACTTTACTTTTTTAAGAATATATAATATCCTAATTAATAATTCGTCACTAAATTGATTACTTATTGATAACTAAAATAACCATTAACCAGCCTCCAACTAGTAACTAAATTAGTAACTAGCGTCCAAGTATCGGTACCGGCCAATCTTATAATCAGTAACTAGTAACTGATACCACACTCTGAAAGCCAGTAACTAATACTCAAATTAGTAATTGGTTACTTAATAGTAGCTAAAGTAACTATTAAACAGTCTTGTAATTAGCAATCAATAACTAAATTAGTAATTAGTATCTAAGTATCAATAACCGATAACTAGTAACCAATAAACAATTTAAAAATTATTTAGTCTTTGTAATTGGTACCACTAAGTCACCACTTTGAAAGTCGCTAATCAGATTGGTTACCAGTCGTGTGACTAGTGTCCAAAGTAATTAATAACTAAATTTAATAATAAGAGAGAAAAAAAAAATGGCTCCTTCTATCTTTAAGAGGAGGGGGGAAAAAAGGAAAAAATAATTGAAATAGCAAAAAAATAAAAAACAAAGGAAAAAAAGAGAGTAACATGGCTTAATGAAAAATAGATAAATAAATAAATAAGATGAACAATTTTTTTTTTAAAAAAAATGAAAAAGTGAGGAACATGGCTCAATTAAATTAGTTACTATTGAATAGAAAAAAAAAATATGCGTTAACTTGTGGTAATTGATAACCAAATTGGTAATTGGTAACCAGTAATCATCCTTTAGTTATTGCTTTTAATTTTATTGGTAACCAAATTGTTTCTTTAATTTTATTATTATTATTTTTTGCTTTGAAATTGGTAACAAATCTTGTAACTAATAATAATAATAGGAAAAATGATTAAAAGTACTACAAAAAAGAACAAAAAAAGAGAGAGTGAGAACAATGGCTGAATGAAAAAAAAATTAAAAAAACAGAAAAAACAAGATTGAAAAAAAAAATAAAGAGCAAAAAAGAATTAAAAAAATGAAATTGTATGTGCTGGGTCTCGAACCCGTGTAGTAAAAGAAAAGTCCAAGATGCAAGAACTATTAAATATTCTCACATTTTTTTATTTAAAAAGTTGGTGTTATTTACCATTTTACCACCGCCTTTTTGATTCTGTATATTTGTAATTATTAGTTTCCAACACCGTATACAAAACTCACAATGACAATTATTTTAGGTACACCGTATATTTGTAATACTTATTTTATTTACATGTAAAAGCCTAGAAAACCCATTATTTTTTGTGTATCAAATAGAATGGACTAAAAGAGTCCAATCTCTTCGTTTAATCCAGCTCATCAATATACCAAACAAGGGATTAAAATAAATAGTGCAATGTTGCTCTTCTAGAAAATGTTGCTCTTCTAGAAAATCATGTGATAGGTGTGGGACCCGCTTTTATAACGCA
>JXTC01000499.1:0-40658 GCA_002914845.1 Trema orientale | reverse complement strand
CGTGATTCCCGGAACGAGCTAAGATACGGGAAAGGAAACCTCGGAATTGGATCCCGATTCCGAGGATATAAATATCGCCCGCGCTGGAACAAGCAGGAGAGATTTTTAATCATTATTCCATTCTCATGATCTCTTAGAGCCGATATTTGACTTAAGCATCGGAGAGTCTTTGCAGGTACCCCCCGGGGCTTCTCCGACCCACTCAGATATTGGACACAGTCAGAAGTAGCAGAGACACGAAGACAGTTGGGAAACCCGTCCCAACAATAGGATAGACAAAGCTATATCTAAGCGCACTTAGGAGTTAGGACTATTTCTTTTTCCTTTCTTAGTTTTTTAAGGGGAGAAATTTTATGCACAGGAATATTAGCTAAAAAAATGTAGTATATATATACACATATATTTTTAGGTGGCTTTATTGCTATTTTTTTCCCTCACCCCTCATCTAAAGAGACTTTTTTCAAGAAATTCAAATTTTAAGATTTTTTTTATTCTCACACCTCTTAAGGTTCATTAATTCCAAAATTACCCGTTATGAAAATGTTTAATAAAAGTTTATTTTGCCAACCATATAATTATTTCTTACCCATTAATTTCGAAACCCACTTTTCGTCTTCTTCTTCAGATTCTCATTGATTTCTTCTTCATCAGGATTGTATGGTAATATATTGTCTCCAATAAGAATACATAATGACATTAAAACATATAAACATCAAATATGAAAATTTTAATGGAATTGTTTCTTTCAAAAAAAAAAAAAAAAAGGGAAATAAAAACATCAAGTAAGAAAATTTTAAAGTGCATAGTTATAACGGTCCACAACCTGTGTAAAAGGACAATGTTAAGGTAGCTTTCCTCTGTTTTTAGTTTTTTTTTTTTTTTTGAAAAGCATGACTTTTCTTTTAAAACTATGATGATGTCGTGGATAGGATAGGATATAGTATTCCTTTATAATATATTTCACTTCCATGAGTTCTTTCATTGCGAATGCCTAGCTAGCATGAACTTTACTCCTGTAGTAGTAGTAGTAGTAGTTCTGGTCTCTTTTCCAATAATCCTTTGTTCATTTTAAGCTTGCAATAGAAGTTTACATGTGAAATACATGTATACATATATATATACTCTCTCTGTATTCATCACTGAATTTCTTTTTGAGCACCTTATTAAGCCAGTTTTTAAAGAAAGATTAATTGCTGCGTGTGAGTATCAAATATGTGGATCTACTCTCACAACGAGAGAATGACTAGTGTGAGGTTGGGAGGATGATTTTCTCAGGAGGGAGGAGGCAGCTTCCCTTGAAGGAAAGATGATATCATGGCCAGTGCACGCTCTGGTTGATAGCTCGGAACCAAGTGCCCAGCTCCCCTTATTGTGGTGAGTGTTAATCCTTCGTACTCAACTACATAGCCTCCAACCTGCTTTTTCCATCGTGTAAAAAGTTTCAGAACCTAATTTTGACTTGAAAAATCTTATAATAATAATAATAAGGAAAAGAAGGGGGAACGGGGGTATCGGTCGAATGAAAATTAGCAGTGCCAATCAGAAGTTACCAGATTATTATAATACCAAGGGCGCCAAGGATTCACAACTGGTAGTTTTAAAGTGTTTATGGCGTATCTGGATGATGTCACTGGTACTCGAGCATCAATGTCCCCACTGCGGGTTTCATTGTCACTTATAAGAATATTTAAACTTGAAGGAACAAGAAAAGACACAGAGAAAAGTAGAGGAAATAAGATCCTTAACCTGTAAACCCAGATACTGATGCCATCACCTATAAGCTCTTCTATAATTGGTAAAATGGTGGTTGGGCTATCTGTCCATCCAACGGCTCTATAAACATAGGAGAAACAGAGGAATTAACTAGTTACATGAGATTGGAAATAAGGGAAATTTTTTTTTTTTTTCCTGTTCAATATTCATGTGTTTTTACTCGCACAGTTGGGAAACAGTTCTAGGTAGCCTTGCATAATTAGTGAAATTGAAAAAGGAAAACACAATCCTTGATTTTATTTATTTTTTTTCCTCTTGCATTTCATTTCTTTCCAAAACTTCTCATTTAGTGAACATGCCCTTTATTGAAATCGAAGAATACTGAGATTGATCAGTCATGCTGGCCTTCTAATTTAGAGTCCTTATCATATAAATACAGCAAAGAAGAATATTAGCTAGGAGAATGAAGTAATGCATACCCGCAACTTGACCACCTTGTTGGCTTAGCATGAAGGGCTTTTTGCACATTCTTACGATTCATATAGGTACGCACATAATTGTCCGAGCAGGGATCAAACTCATTTACCTACACATGAACGAACCTCAGTTGTCCTCTTGGAAAAGTTCTTACTTAATTTTGTCATTATAAGCAATATTTATATCTCCCTCCCAATACCAATAAACAAATATAAAATTTATGCTCATGTTCTAGACCCTTGAATTTAATTTCACATGAAATTTGACCTTTAGTTTTGACAAAATAAGCGTAATGAAGTCTCATGGGAGACTTACAGAACCAGTTGAGCCGGACTTGGATCTTGATGAGTTGCATAATGGAGCGTAAATGTTGTAAGTGTCTATAGTTCCAATCTCTTCATCTCCTTGGTTTAGATACCTTATACAGGGGTTGGAATATTCAACAAAGTCGCAGTACTTGTTTATTCCTGCATTGGTTTCGTCTGAGTTCAAGGCATGTGTCCAAAAAAAATCGTACATTCCCTGCTGACCAGTTACATCATCGATCCAAGCATTCCCAATCTGCACCATCCATAGAGATTATTTCCAAGAGATTATTAAGATTTAAAACTGAATGATCTTTTAGCATACAAGTCGATACTTATGAAAATTAAAAAAAGCAATTAACTACTTTATTGGTGTCTTTGTACGAGACTTGGATCCTGCTGTTTGATTATGATATTACGATACAATATAACAATAACGTTTGAAAAAAAAAAAAATATAGAAGTATATATAGATATACACACGTAAATGTTCTCCAATAAAAGCTTCCTAGTCCATTTAAAGCAATGTAGTATGAAAGAGGACACTAGAATAAACTCACAGCGATGCCTTTGAGGTTGATTACGGGTTGATTAGGTTTCTTGTTCCATGAGAGAATGGTGTAAGCAAGTTGAGGTACGTAATGCCCAGCATAGCTCTCTCCTGTTATGAAGAAGTCGCGAGTTTTGTATTCGGGAAATCTCTCTAGCCAGTTCACAAGGAACGTGTACGAGTCGACCGCCGTGCGGTCATCGCCGAAGTCATACAAGTCAGATGATGTGTTTGTATAAGAAAATCCCACTCCGGCGGGGGATTCCAAGAAGATTATATTTGCCACTGCCAATGTTTGGTGCCTTAATTTACTAGTGACATTTTCAACATAAGCTTGTTTTTTGTTTATTTATTTGTTATTATTATTATTATTATTTGAAGTGAAATAGGTGATGAAGATTTTCTCAAAAATTATCATGAGGAAATCTTTACTTTTCATGACGCTATTTAAAAAAAATATATATATATATATATATAAATTAATGTCGTTAAGCAAGTGTTTAATTGTTCTGTTATCATAAAACTAATCTGTTACAAACTAACGTTTCAGTTTGGAACAGTACATGCGTACCCTTATTCCATGAAAATTCGTTTAGGTATAGTCTGTTTCCATTGCTTTTGACTCTGAAAGGTCCTAGTTCTTGCATGGCTCCATATCCAAAAGATGAGCACCCCGGCCCTGTATGCAATATATAGCATTTCATATTCTGGTGATGGAATATGTAAGCAGCAGTGAAGCTCGATCACTAAAATAAAATTGAAGCATTAATCATAATCATATTTAAATTTTTAAATCCTATATTAATTGATTAATTAACCGCTGTTCTTTATTTAATATATATGTATATATATATATTATAGGTTGATAAATCATGAGAAGCTAGGATAAGATCTCTATGTGGACTCCTATGCATGTGTTATGTAGAATAAAGTACTAAAGTTGGAGTCAGTTGAGGCAAAAATTAACCATTGTGAACTAGCGAATTCAGTGTTACTATATACTAGAAGTTTCTCTTTACTGTCTTATAATTCAACTCATCCATCTGGTACAAACACGAAAAGCAAGATACGTCAAGGTCTAGAACACAAATCTGCTGGCTCGTATATATGATTATTACAAGCAAGGCTATAGTAGATGTCGTTAACAGATAAAGCGATTAGAAATTAAATGTGGTGTATGTCTGTTGATAATTCAATTTTATTTCTCAATTCAGCCAACTGATAAATTGATATCATCTGATCTAAAATTTGAAACTAAGTAATTTTTTTTAATTTAATTGTAATTTTCTCCTAAATTTTTAATGTTGCGCCATGGGACATAAATTTATTGGTTGTTAATAAATGGAGACATTAAAATTGGACAGAAGAAATTGAATTTTACTACTGGGTACCTTAAGTGCATATTTAATTATTCGCACATTGCATCATCATAATAATGTGTGATACTGATGATTGTCCACTGAGTTTTAATAAGTGTATGTAAGCTTTCACAAATTGCTTCATGATATTCATGTGTTCACAGATTGCTTCATGAACATAATGTGTGACATCTTATAAAAATTTGTGATAGGATGACTAGCCACTGAATTTTAATAAATATATTCAAGAATTCAGAAATTGCCTCATGATATAAATGTGCTCACAGATTGCCTCATGAAAATAATGTGTGATATCCTTAACGGAAAAAAGTGTGTGATATGGATGACTGCCCACTGATTTACAATTAATTATTTTCAGTGTACGTAGCGTTATGATGTTGTGCGTTATTATTTAATCATGAATTAGATGATTACAGGGGCTGAAAATATTTCATATTGGGGAATATGGATGAGGGTAAAATAAACCCCCACTACAAATTGGGAAAGTTGGTGATCATCAGACAACAAGTGGCTAAAAGTCATGAAGCAATCCAAAGGGTTATTTTTGACCCCTAACATTAGAATCTGTTCGTTTGGTGGGTGTGGATGTGGGTGTGGGTGTGGGTGTGGGTGGAACCTTACTCTTTTTGACTACCAAGCCACATGATCAATGTCCCATAATTTAGCTTAAGAATTATATTTTAGCACTCAAAGAAAGTTTATATATCTTGAGAAAAAGCACTACCGATGGACGTTCTTGTTAGCCTTAAAGAGAAATTCTGGATGGTGGGGCAAACCGCATTTTTTGTACTTCTATGTTTTTATTTTTTATTTTTTGAATTTGAACTTGATACTTCAATATTAGAAGTAGGTCTAATTAATATCTGGCTAAGCTTACGATCACATTTTTGTACTTTTACTTGACTGGCAAAATTAATTAATATTCCGGATAAATAGATTTTACTTTTTAAGTTTGGTTATTTTATTTAACCTCAGAACTATATAAGGTCAGTATCGATTTGACTCATAAACTTGGAATATGCTAATTAATATATTACTTATGCGTTGAACTTTTGAATGTTTCACTTTTTACTGTCTCAATTTATATTTTTGGTCTCAATTTTGGCTCTGATCTTCTAATATATTATTCAAAACTAAGATAAAAACATAATTTAGGTAACAGGCTGGTACATTTCAAAGTTCAAAAGCAAAACTAAGGCTGATTGATACTATAATTCAGGTCGAAAAGTGAAAATAACCCTTTCGGTTTCTAGCAAACATGCTAGGTGGAATTCAAATTTAAGGATCCATGCATGTTCCCTACAGAAAAATATATCATGGCTTGACAACGATATATGACCAAACAATTATAGTAGCATGTTTTGTCTATGTCCATATATACTACTATCCGGCCAGTTTTGGCTGTTTTGTAGTGCAGTACTGGAATTGAACATTGCTTCTTTTTCCCAAAATTAAGTTACGTACGCATATTAATAATATACAATTTACCACACAGTTGTCCGTTATCTACGTCATTTGATAATTATCTTTATATACATATATCACCTTCCATCCTACCACATAACAGGTTAACGTTCAACTTCAAATAATATAAACTATTAATAGAGCATGCAAAAACAAAACTTGTGTAAACACTATTCTTGTTTCGTGTTGTGAGTGTGTGTATACAGTTGATTAAGCCTGAGTATCTCGATGTACTTAAGAGCATGATCAGTAACTTAGACCGTATTTGCTAGAAAGTAGCAACAAATCATATTTATCTAGTTTCACACAAGAATGAAGATGCATATGGCTTCAATGAGAGTCAAGGGAATATATATATATATATATGGGCCATATATATTCATGATACATATATACTTAAAAGTAATATATATACAAGCATATGCACACGTATATACATAGATATCTATTATTCCTATATACATATGTACATGACAAAAATAAATACGCAATACATATATTGTAATATATTGTACCTCCATTCAACCACAGCATCAAGGGTTTGGAACAAGAATCTTGAGGTGACTCAACAAAGTAATAGAACAATGCTCTTCCAGCTTTGGGGTCCACCGTGACATATCCCGAGTACTGATCAAAATCTACTCCTTGAGGCTGTCCTGGCAAACTCTTGATCTTGTCAGCTTTCTTCAGACCCTTATGGTTTCCAACATAAACCGGAGAAAAATGGCCATAATATTCCTGGCCAGGCTGATCATATTCATTGTCTAACTCAGCCGGATGATCAGGAGCCCTGTTTCGAAATCTCCGAGACCTGATCAACTTGTTGAGGTAGTCGATTTGGTTCGCTTCGCACGAGTAATAATCGAAAGAAGCCAAATGATAGGAAGAGAAGAGTAGCAGCAACCACGTGAGCTTCGAGAGCTTAATAATGATCATATTTGATGATCAGCTAGCTCTAGTACTAGAACACAGCTGCTTTAGAATTATGTATGTATAGTTGGGTTGACCACCTGTTGAATGCTTTAATTTGGTATTTAAATGCAGATTTTAGCAAAATGGAGTAGTGTTGACAATGTTCAAAATACTGTTAATTATTAATTTGTATCATTTACCTGGAAATTGATTTGTTAAGTTTCTAATTTTATATTCTCTGAAAGGCGAACTTTCTCGGGGCATTTTCGTTTGATGGTATCTCTGGGTCCTAGTGGAAGGGGTGGGATCCACAATGATCTGTTCAACATATATATGTTAGTTTCTTTATTAACAAAAAAGGAAATTCATGAGAAGAAAAGTACGAGTTTTCTAAGCGCGATGCCTATTAGGTATAATATTATTGTTATTTTTCTTGTGGAAATTTCAGTATATATTATATTATTATTACTGATATTGATTTAGCATACTCGTTAACTTTAATACTACTTTAAATTATTTAAGTAAATTTTACTCATTACCTCTTTTAGAAAATAAACTTTCTACTCACTTCCTCTTTTAGTTAGCTTTGACTCCAATCTCATTTTAAATCGTAAGTTTTAATAGAATGTCACATTTATTACCTGTTATAGATTTAAATTGTTAAGTTAAAAGGTATATTAACTTTGACTCCAATCTCAGCTATATAATTTTCTTTTAAAGGAAAAGGAAGTAGTGAGCAGAAAATGTTTCCAATAGCTACATGCATATATTATTATTATTATTATTATTATTATTATTATTATTACTACTACTGCGTATATTATGATTATTTCTTGTGGAACTTTTGGTATATTATTATAGTTTGTATTGATTTAGCAAACTCGTTTACTTCACTACTTTAATAATTTAAGAGTAAAATTAACTAAAACTACTCTTTTTAGTTAACTTTGACTCCAAGCTCATTTTAAATCGTAAGTTATACAAATGTCGCGTTTACTATAGTAATTTTTAATTTTAACATGTGCATCGTGTAAAGATACCCAATATAAATCACTAGCAACTTTATCTCTTTTTAAGAAAAATACACGGTAAAAAAAAAAAAAAAAGTCATTATGTACGGTCTCTTACATGTAATATGTGCATGCAAACATGATGAATTATTTTAAAAAGATAATCAATAGAAAGGTTAGCCAAAAAACTTCTAGATAGACGTCACAATTCAATCTGTTACAATTTTTTTTTGGATATAATTAGTTGATTTCAGGATTCCTAATGCCACATTAGAATGTTCATAAATTAAAATGAAATTTAATAATAGTTTACTACGCATTAATGAAACTCGCCTAATAGTTAATTATAAAAAGAGACTAGCTAGTCCTGATAAACATTCCTGCTGCAGTTATTTACCCTCGCTTTTCGTCCTCAATAAATGAATTCTATATCTTATAAACGGTTGTTGGTTTATTCCTAAAGATTTTTTTCTTTTTTAAACGCTGACCCAGATATTACTAAGGAAATTCATGAGACTGGTTGTGCAAATTAGGGGTGTACCTCGGCCGAATTGGGTTGGGTTCTACTAAATATGTGGGCCAACCCAACATGTTCAGTATGCCAAAAATTCAGCTCAATACAACCCAATAGAAGCCCTTACTCGAGTTGGGCCCATTAGTATCGGTCTGAGTTGGGTTGGGTCGGCCCGGTCAGCTACAAGGCATATTTTACGGGAAAAAAATAAGCTTTGGACTTGATTATGATATGTTATGAATCTGATTTTTTTTTTTAAGAAATTAAGCTACATCGAATTAAAATTGTTTCAGACTATAATCCTATGCTACATAATTCAATATCATCAAAATAAAACTAAATCTTGAAAGACTATCAAAAGTCCTAAAATCCAAAGTTTGATAAAAATAAAAAGACAATGTTAATAAAACTCCATAACTTCATAACAGTCCACCTGTGACCCATGCACATAATTAATAAACTTCATAAAGAATTAAAAACTACATAACTTCACAATAGTCCACAAGTACACTTAGTTCATAAATATCATTACAGTCCACAATCAAACATATTATTCTACTAAAACCCTATAATCAAACTAAAAATACAATAAAAGCATTAATTAAGAAAGTCCGAGAGGTAAAAGCCAGCAACAACAACCAACAATACAACAATAAGTAGTAGCAACAATAAGCAGCAGCAGCAACCTACAGAAAGTCTACCAGCCTGTATTCACAATAAAAACCAAGTTATGTACAAAAAATAGAACTAAATTATGATTAAACTTAACAGTATTCAGCATCAAGTTTAATGAGATTTATTACTAAATAAGCAAATCAATTTAAGACAACATGTTCAACANAACGATATCGACCGTGACCTTACGGAGCTGGAGCTTCTAACTATGATGAATGCGCTAACTACACCTTCAACCAAGCAAGATCCTGAAAAAGCCTCTGCAACTTAAAATTTAGCAAGTAAAACAAGTCAAATTAATTAAAAGAAATCAAATTTAAGCAAGTATAAAAAAGTAAAAGTATATAAATTAGAAGCAAATATGTATACCTAATTCAATATTCTCATAGGTTTGAATCTCATCCTTAAAATCCTTTAGTTGTAATAACTGATGGGTGGACTTAACCCAATTTAAAGTACAAACCAAAACTTCCACCATCTTAGGGCTCAAAGAACTCCTAAAAGAATCCAAAATGCGACCTCTGGTACTAAAAGCTGATTCAGAAGCCACAGTAGAAACGGGAACAACAAATATATCATGGGTAATTTGTGCGAGAATTTTATACTTGTTGCTATTTTCTTTCCACTAAGCCAAAATGTTGAAGTTCGGTATCAAAGGATTAACTGAATCTTCATATAAATACTTGTCAAAATCATTTTTCCTCTCACTAAAGTCCTTATCTTTTTGATGTTGTAAAAATTAAGACAATAACTTATGATCAGATGCTAGAGCTTGTATTTCCTTAGCTTAGACAGCTTCATGTTCTTAACTACTACTAGTCTTCCCTAATATAGAGCCACCACCATAAAATTCCAGTAAGTTATTCAAGAGTGTTTCAACCTTTTTAGTTAATTTTGTAGCAATAATAGGATTATAAATACAACCAAAATAATACTTGACATACTGAAGTTTGTAACTTGGATCAAGTATGATAGCAACAAATAAGATAAAATTTATATTGTCCACACTTCTCATATATTTGCCATGCTTTCTTCCCATATTTCCAGCCATACTTGCCATAAAACATTCCCTACTATGAATCAAGTCATTGATCTGATTTTTAATTTTACATAGCTCATGATAAAATACATTAGAAGTTACATGCAATGAACCACTAAGTCTCAAAGTGACATTGTAAAAAGTCTTTAAAAATTCACAAAAGCTCTTGCATTATCCCAATCTTCACTTATAGGCGGTCCAATATTGTCTCTCCCATTGTCATCATCTTTAAAAAGCACTTAAATACTTGTCATCTTTTTTTCATACCTCAAAAAAAAAATTTTCAATCTTCTTGTAGCTTCTAACATCAAGTACGTGGAGTTCTATCTAGTGGGGACATCTAACTCCAATAAGCATTTATACTATATCTTTTCTTATTCAACACAAGATTTAAACTTCTGTAGCCTAGCTGGAGATGATCTCACAGCCTTACGAATAGATGCTATTGAACTATGCATATCTTTCAACCCCTCACTAACAATAATATTCATTATGTGATAACAACACCTCAAATGCATAAATTCTCCATCTAGGACATAAAATTTATAAAATATATATATGTCTTTAAGTTGTTCGGCTAGGTTGAGTTCTTTTGGCTTGTGGAGCCCACAACCCACAGCCCGTCAAAATATAAGTACATTTGTATTTTTTAGCTCAACCCAATCCAATAGAAGCCCAGAACCAGCCAAATTCCGGCTTTGATTAGATTGTGTTGGCTCGGTTGATCGGCTTGGGCCATTATTTGCATATCCCTAGTGCAAATTTCAGTTTTTAAAGTTCAACATACTCTGGGACAGTAAAACCAAAAGGCAAAAGGGAAATTAAGCCAGATATTACTAATATTTAAGGAGATAAATGAGACTTTTCATTGGTTTTTTTTTATAATTTTTTTCTTTTTGTACATTTTTTGACTTGGTACTTTGTAAGAACCTTATATTATTTTGGCTTATTTAATTTGGGATCGAGTCAGTTACGTGACTGTCTAATAGTTAAGTGCCAATCTAATGTGTTTAGTAGTACTGTAATTTGTTTATTAGATCTATCGTAAATTATTTGACATATTTCTGTTTGTTATAACACAAACTTAACGGAGAACACAATATTAATTTAATTCTAGAGTAAGTTTAGATCTAAAAGCGTAACTCTAAACTCGCAACCACACGAAAATAAAGAACACAATATTTAACGTGATTCAAATATAAATTATAGCCTATATTTACAGAAGATTACCAGAAAGTATTTCACTAAGAATAAGAATATTAATTTATACTCTACAACTTTCGTCTAACTGAAAGTCTTAAGAGCTCGTAACTATATCCCTTAGTTTCACTAATCTGAAACCCCTTAAGAACCGATAATTACCCACTTTAAATTTTAATTACCTTGGAAACCCCAGGTTCTCCTCTCTCACCAAGGTTATGTTATTCTTCTCTCTAGCTCTGTCTCAATGCATCTCTCAAAATTCTGAGAGAATATAAGGCTTATTTATAGAAAAGTAAATAGGCTGAATCCTATTGGGATTTCCACACTTAGCTAATAAGGAATCGTGTAAAATGTATTTATCATTATTTAATTAGATTTCTATATTAAACAAAAAAACCCTAATGCCATAAAACTAGGATTCCTACTTTCTAAAAACACCTTAATTAATTAACAACCACACGCAACATTGTTTTAGGATTTGTCATGTGAAAATTTTCTTAACATTTCTAATTAAATTATGTTTCGGTGTTTTAGTTGAATATTAATTACGTAATTTGTCACTTGATCGTGAAAAATGTTTGATGTCTATTTAATTATATAGAAGCATAGAAAAAGAAATCATTTAATTAGTATACTGATTTTGACCTGAAAATGGAATTTGATATTGCTCTAACTACTTTAACTTATCATTTTAGCACTAATTATAACTTAAGCATGTCTTCTTTGGGGATGTTTTTCTTCTTGCTTACTCTCAGGTTCTTGCTAATAATATTAATTGGCCGTCCCCATAGGGCTTCTTCTTTTTCCTATTTGGAAGTTCCTTCACTATTAGAAATGAGATCTTTGCCGACATATTTGAAATAGCGCATCAGTAAAGAAGCCAAATGATGATGGGTGTCATCTCAAAACGTTAGTAAAAGTTTGCTAGAAAAATCCTGCGTGTCCAATATATAGTGACGATTGACACGTCGGTTTATGTTAGATTTGCCGACCAATTACCTGGAACGCGTCACAAAAGATTGGCCAATTAGTAGCTGGATAATTTACAGCATAAATTAAAAGCTTTGCTAATGATTAGTCAACGGTGCGTAAGTGAAAGAAGGGACAGACATTTACCGATGGGTCATTTTGCATTGCTAAAAGTTCCAAAATTTTTAATATTTTGTTTTATATATAACATTATGAAGTCACCCAAAATGACACAATTTTTGGTTATTTTTGGAACGTTCTCAATCTTTGCTGACGCATTTTATGCATTGGCAAAGGGTTAATGGGGTTAAAGGGTTACAACTATTCCCTTTCACCTTATATTTTGGTTTTAGGTTGAGCTTTCTTTCTGTCTCTCCTTCTCTCCATAATGTATATTCTAGGTATAAACTATAAGGTCAGCTTAGGCTTATGAGTCAAAGCCATATCTGCTTCTAAGGCCACATCAGCTTCTAATGCCATTTTATTTTCAACATGCCCTTTCAAGCGTAACTAGGATGGCTCTGTCACACTGAGCTTGGTCTTGAAGAATAGGAATAGAGATATGGTGAGTGGCTTGATCAAAATGTCAGCAATTTATTCTTCAATGGGAATGTACCAGATTTCTAATTCTTTGCTTAACTCTCTGATGAAATGTACATTAATCTCTATGTGTTTGGTTTGGGAGTAGTAAACATGATTAGAGACTAATTGTTTTGCACTTATGTTATCATACCAGAAAATAGTTTGCTCTTTGATTTCTAGTCCTAGTTCAGAGAACAAGGATTGTAGCCATATTAATTCCGCTGCTGCTTGAGCAAGAGCTTTGTATTCAGATTTGGTACTTGAACGAGCTACTAGCTTTTGTTTTCTAGAGCACCAAGCTATTAAGTTTCCTTCAAGGTAGATAGAATACCCAATAGTGGGTTTTTAGACATCAAAGGAGCTAGCCTAGTCTGCATCAGCATATCCTTCTAGTTTCAAATGAGTTCCTATAGTGAATAAGAGGCCATGATCAGGTGTTCCTTTAAGGTACCTGAGAATCTTTTTGCAGGCCTTCCAATGATTAATTGTTGGAGCGTGCAAAAATTGGCTCAACTTGTTTACAGTGAAGGCGATGTTTGGCATGCTAAGAGTAAGATATTATAGAGATCCAATGATAAGTTTGAAGAGAGTAATTTTTTCAACGGGTGTACTATCATTAAAGGTCAGCTTGTCATTTTGACTCATAGGAGTGGTACTACTATTAGCATTACTCATATTTGTCTTCTGCAGTAAATCAGAGATGTATTTCTTCTAAGTCAAGTGAATTCCTTCTTTTGTTATCGTTGCCTCAAATCCAAGGAAGTAATTAACTGAGCCCAAAGACTTCAAGGCAAACTATTTGTTTAGAATGGAAATAATATTACTGACTTAAGCATCGTTGTTACCTATTAGCAAGATGTCATCCACATATACTAAAAGAAATATTACAGACTTATGACTTCTGTATATAAATAATGAGTTATCAACTTTGGAATTGGTGAAGTCTAGAGATAACAATGTTGCTTTAAGTTTATCAAATCACGCTCGAGGTGCTTGCTTAAGCCTATATAATGTCTTTTTGAGTTTGCATACATGTGAAGGAGCAGCTTGGCTTTCATAACCAATTGGTTACATCATATATACTTCTTCCTGAAGTTCCCCGTTCAAAAAGGCATTGTTAACGTCTATTTGCTGAACATTCTAACTGTGAGTAACAACTAGATTGAGCATGACTCTGATTGTATAAGGTTTAATAACTGGGCTGAATATCTCAAAATAGTCTAGACTAGGTGTTTGTTGAAAACCTTTAGTGACCAATCGAGCTTTAAAGCTTTGAACTGTTCCATCTTGCTTGTATTTAACCTAGAACACCTATTTATTATCTACTATATTTATATCTGGTAAATAGGGAACAAGTGTCCAAGTTTGATTCTGAGTTAGAGCTTCAAGCTCTTCATCCATGGCTTGCTTCCAACGGGAATCATGCAGGGCCTGTTGAACATTCACAGGTCCTAAAGCATTAATTAAGTTAGATGTCGTTGTAATATTACTATGGTGAAGATTTGTTTTTGGTTTGAAAATACCTGCTTTAGATCTAGTTATCATAGGATATGTAGATGTTGGGTTTGGACAGGGAATAGATTGGTAGCATGGTTCAAGAGGCAATTCATCAGGTAAAGGTATTACTAAAAGTGATTATATAGATAAGGATGGAATTTTGCTAAGGTCAAAGGTAGAAAAGTTCTATGGTGCTACAAGAGAAACTGAATGTTGAACTGTATCAGAACTTATTATGCCACAATCATCATTGAAGGAACAATATGGATGAGGGAGCCATTGGTGAAATGTTATAAATGGTACAGCAACAGAATGAGTGGAAGATGGTGCGACATTGTTAACTTTGGTGAATTGAAGGTCTGAAAAGAAGGGAAATTCAGACTTATTGAATGAGACACTACAAGTAATATAAATTCTACCTGAAGGATTAAGACACCTATACCTCTTATGTGGTAAGCTATACCTAAGAAACACACAGTTGACCGACCCAAATTGAATCTTATAGTAATTTTATGGTCTTGGGTGAGGGAAGTAAGCACAACCAAATATTTTAAGAAACTTTAAATTAGGTTTTAGATGGAAGAATGCTTTTATAAGAGATATGAAATGTAGAGTGGGTGTTGGTAAATGGTTAATCAAGACCACAGATGAAGAAAAAGCTTCCCACCAAAAAGTTAGTGGCATGTGAGCTTGTGTAAGTAACGTTAGCCCTATCTCTACTATGTGCCTATGTTTTCTCTCTGCTCTATAACTTTGTTGGTACTTATCTGGGCATGTATGTCTAAAATTTATTCCTATTTGATCAAGAAATAGTTGTAGACTTCTATATTCTCCTCCCTAATCAGTTTAAAGAGTCTTAATTTTTCAGTCAAATCGTCTTTCAACAAGGCTTTGAAACGTGAGAAATATGGATTTTGCTTCAGATTTTAAAGTTAATAGAAAAATCCATATAAACTTAGTGAAATCATCAATAAAATATATATAATATTGAAAACCTCTTTTGAAAGTATATGTGCTGGACCCCAAATATTAGAGTGTATAATTTCGATTGGTTGTGTGGTGGAATGGATTGGGCTATAAAAGGAAACCTAATGAGATTTTCCAATTGAACAAGCATTGCAATATTGTATATTCTATCCAATAGAAAAACCAGATTTCATTAAAACATTTTTGAGTACAAGTAAAGAAGGATGTCCAAGCCTTCTATGCCATAAATAAACTGGACTAGGACTACTTGACTGAACTGTAAAAGACTGGCACTAAATAGAAGTAGACACTGGACTCGAAGATTGACACTGAAGCAACTGACTATTAGATTAAAGGGAGCTGTAGAAGGAATCACCGATAGTAGAGGACTGTGGCACCACCATCTAATAAAGTCTATTACTAAGTCTCCTTTGCAGCAACATTGTCTTCGAAACCTTATCCTTAATAAAGCAAAAATCAGAATAAACAAAAACATTATTATCACAGGTTATTTGAGAAACACTGAGCAAATTTTTCGTGATAGCAGGGATACATAAAACTTGACTAAGTAATAGAGGTTTAACACTAGCATCTGAATTAATTCATGTGCTACCAATATGAGATATTTTGAGAGAAGGGCCATTACCTACAAGCAGCGTTTCTTTACTTTTGTAGTCAGGGCTTTGAGCCAAATTAGTCAGATTTGAGATTACATAATTAGTAGCTCTATTGTCAAAATATCACCCAGAATTATTTATGGACGATGGAGAGGAAGCAACATAAAATTGCTGTGAAAGAAGATTGACTTGAGACTGATAGGCATTGGCCTGAGATTGACTTCACTGAAATGAAATATCAAAATGATTATAGCACTTCAGTGTTGTATGTCCTTGGCAGCCATAAAGCTAGCAAGTGAAACGATTTGAATCACCATGCCCCCCATGGCCACGACCACAGAAGTTTTTGTGAGGAGCTTGACCTTGATGATATTGTTGACTAAAGTTAGAGGGGGTGTTTGACCGAAAATTACAAGCAGCGTAGTTGGCAGATAGACCCATGTCAATCGTGGCAGCAGCATAAAGCTGCTCAAGCCAAGTCTCTTGACTCTATAAAAGGAATTGAACCTCCTGAAGACTAAGCTTGTCACAACTTGAGGTAAGGTTGACTAAAACAGGGTCATATTCTTGATTGAGACCACCAAGAATATAAAGAATAAGTTCTTCGTCTGAGATAAGAGTCCCAGCACACAAAACATTTTTTGAATATAATCATCTCATCTTCAACCAAAGATAATCATCTTTAGAATATAATCATGAATGGACAGAGACCCTTTTTTGAGAGATTGAAGCTGAAAACACAGGTGAAGTGTTCGTGCTTTTGAGTGAGTGGTAAAGAGAGTTTCAAGAGAGTTTCAAGAGTGACCCAAATCTCATAAGAGGTAGAACAACGAACTTCATGCCCAAATATATCCTCTGAAATAGAGTTTAAAAGCAAACTAATGAGAGATTTATCAGTTTTTACCTAAAGAGTGAAACCATTATTAACTTGACGAGGCTCACCAGGATCTAGGCCGCTAGTAGTATGATTAACATACTAAGGTGGACATCATTTGTTACCTAGGAGAAAGCCATCAAGGTCGTGGGCATGAATGGTAAGGATAATTTGTGCGATCCAACTTCACACTGAGAGGAGCCAGAGACTAAAACAGACAAATGTGATAGAGCTGAAACATTTGCCAGCATAGGAACTAGAGACAACGACGAAGGAGTCGCAGTATTACTAGTGACTGAGGTAGCCGAGGCTTGAGAGGCAAATGCCATGGCTCTTGATACCAATTTGAAATATAAAACTTGAAAGGAAAAGGACTTGAAAAACTGCTCTGTATATTTTCTATATTACTCGGCTCAATGATTGAAAGATTACAATGGCATATATATGATGTATTGTCACCACTACAAAAAGGAGCTACGACATCACCATATTCCACGTCGCTTTGAGAAGTCGCGTGACGTTAAAAAAAATGTGGCTTATAATTTCACGGAAAGAGCGACACAATAGAGCACTCCGCCTTTTACGTCGCATTTTCGGTGTAGAGGTAGAAAGGTGCACATCGTTGGAAAAACGGCATAATAGGTAATCACGTTGCATAAAATGCGACCTTGAAAATTACTATACGACGTCGCTTTTTAGGGGACGTCGTATATATTTTTTTAATTTTTTAATTTTTTTCTGTTTTATATAAGTTCAGTTTTTATTTTTTATTTATTTTTCTAAATAAGTTTATCACATCACTTATAAAGCGACATTGTATGTCTACGATGTCACTTAAAAAGCGACGTCGTAGACCTACGACGTCACTTCATAAGTGACGTAATATATATTTTTTTAATTTTTTAATTTTATTCGTTATATAATTTCAGTTTTTTATTTATTTTATTTTTAAATAAGTTTACCACGTCGCTTTAAAAGCGACGTGAAAAGGGGATTAATGATGTCGCCCACGGTGCAACGTCGTATAGTATTTTATTTTATTTTCTGTTAGGGTTCTTATGCAGATTCTATTTTGAAATAGTCCTTCACTTCACAGCATCCATCACACCCCTCCCTATTTTCACCAGATTCCGATGATTTAAGGTACTTTAAGCTTAAAATATTTAATTTTTTCACTAGATTTTGTATAATATAGCTATGGAATATTATTTAAACCAAATAGTTTTGCAAAATATTAGATCTTTTAGTTTAGATTTAAGATTTAAGAGTTTTTTTATTTTTTTAATTTTGTTAGTGTTCTGATACAGATCTCATTTTAAAGGAGAGTAGTCTCTCCTTCTTTTCGCTATAACAACCTATGCGTCTCTCCCCGTTTCCACCATAGATTCTGGCGATTTAAGGTACTTTAAGTTTAAAAGATTCAATTTTTTCACTAGATTTTGTATAATATAGCTATGGAATTTGATTTAAACCGAATATTTTTGCAAAATATTAGATCTTTTAGTTTAGATTTAAGATTTAGGAGATTTTGAATTTTCTCTTCTATGATATGAAAAAATTGTTATTGTATATTTTTGTTGTTGCATATGTGAATAGGGTATGAAAAATTTGTTGTTGTAAATTAAAACTGATTTTTTTTTTATTTTTATTTTCATATTTCAGATTTTAAGTCCATTTCACAGCATATATATGTACATATGTATTTTTAACATATTAAATTTTAAGTTTCATTTTATGTTTAAGTTTTTTTTTTAATTTTTTACAATTGATATTTTGGAATTTTTCATATGTTTTAACGTAAAAGAAAAATAGAAGAAATTAAATATATGTTATTTTTTGTTTGTTGCAGTTGAAAAGTGGATTGATTATTTAGTGATTTCTACATATTTTGTATAACCTTTAATATTTTTCAATTATCATTTTTAATGTTCCAATGATTTTATAGATGTTTGTTTTTAGTTTTTTTGTGGTCTAGGAATATAATAATAGGTTGCTTTTAGATTATCAGTTTTTAGTTTTTTGTGGTCTGGGACTATAACTATGATTTGATAAATGTGTGTTTTTAATGCAGTTCGTGAAGAATAGGTTGTTGAGCTTTTGAATTATCTCACCTGATAAGGTTCTCCGTATTTCCTTAGTTGTATTATAGATTTTAGGACTTCATATGAACATAGGTTGATGTAGTTTCGTATTGATTCCAAGACCTAGTTATTAGTAATTTTGTAATGAAACTTATTTTATATTTCTGGGAGTATTTAATGTTGAAACTTTTGGGACTTTATGTGTACATAGGTTGAGGTGGTTCTGGTGGTGTTTGCTATGTGGTTCGATAAAAATTGTAATTTTGTTGCAATATAAATAAAATTCAGAGGGTTTAACGAATTTAAATTGGAAAAAATCCTTGAAATATATTTTTTACGTCACTTATGAAGCGATATCGTATGTCTATGATGTCACTTAAAAAGCGACATCGTAGACTTACGACGTTACTTAAACTACGACGTCGCTTTTTAAATGATGTCGTAGACAAATGAAGCGACGTGAAAACTATGCATTTACTACGACGATCACCTACATATTGCTTTAGCAGGCGACGTAATATATAATAGATGTCACATATAAAGTGACGTGAAATATGATTTTTTCTAGTAGTGTGTACAACAAGTAAGGACAAAAAAAGCTTGTAACAGAGAAGAATTCTTGAAGGTTCTAATGCTATCGTCAGTGCTTATCCATAAGGTATATATTCCACGTATAAATTATAAGGTTAGGCTTATGAGTCAAAGCCACATCAGCTTCTAATACTACATGAGCTTCCAATGCCATTTTATTTTCAGCATGGACACCATATATATTTGATGAAAATAAAATGTGGAATACTATTTTCAAAAAAAAAAAAAGTGGAATACTTTTTCGATCCAAAATAAAATGTAGGTTAAAGAACATGATCATGACCTAATATATATGTACTCTTTTTGAGAGACACCTAATATATATTCTTCAATTTTTTGTACAGTTCGACTTCGCACGATAACAAAATATAGGAAAAGAAAGAACAAGTAGTATTTTGTCCAAATCTGGAACCCATAGAACACCAATCTAGCTGACTTGACAATATTGATTAGATCATCGTTTCTTGTTGTTTTGATTTACTTGTATCATGATGAAAACACGTTAGCCCCATATAGGACATGTGTGTTTTGTCCCTATTCATTAATTTTTACCATGTGGAATTTTCGTGGCATCTGCTATAGCTGACATCTTTTCGAAAGTATAGTACTTTAGCTGAGAATATATGCGAATTATGCAGATTATGATTACTTATGAATCATGATCGATAAATATTCTAGCTGTCTGCCTTGCAACTGCATATATTAAATTATTGTAACATAAATTTAGATTGTTTCATTCACAAAAAAAGAATGAAACGTGACCCAAAAAAAAGAAAAAAGAAACTTCAACGAACTCCTAACCCTTAATATATATATATATATAAAACAAATAACTTCAAAGAATAATATTAATTAAGATATATAACCAATAAGAAGATAAATAACTAGATTATGTTTATTAGATTATTAGCGTAAGATTACGCACTACGGACACCTACCCATTTGTCAACTCACCACAAAAATGGAACCAATCGTTTTCTCACACTCATGATTCACGATAAGCGAAAGTACGGAGTGTATATATATATCTATATATATTAATGGGCAACTATTTTTTTTTTTTTTTTTGAATTGAGAATCAAAGTATATTGGAGACTTCCCTCAAATATATATAAGGTAAGATTTTAATAGAGAATTTTGTTTTTGCTTTATGGGATGGTTACTTTAATTTGAAATATTAGATTTTGAACGGATAATTATAATAATATTAGTAATTCTAGTTAAAAAATTTAATCTAGTTAATACTTATTTAAATATAAAAAGTTATTTATAACTTAGAAATAGGTAACATGTTTGTGACATATGATTTTAATTGTTTAGTTTTTATTTATTTTATCCTATTCCATTAATATACTCTTAATATTCTAATTATCATTACTTTTTTCTTATGGATAATTCTTATTAATTTTAATTCTCTATAAAGTTTACTCATAGTAAAGATATTAACGTAGCAAATTTTATTTTTTTTAATGTTAAGAGAGAAAAAAAAATGCAAACTCAAGATCCTATACTAAAGTCATAATTTTTTTTAATTCATGTTAAAATAAATTAAAGTAAAAATATCAATGCATATTGTAAGAAAAATTGATAAATAAATCCTATGAAAAAAGATTAAAAATTTGTAATATAGGTAACAATTTTTTTTAAAAATTAAAAGGTGAATCACGGTCTAAACTTATATTTATGAAGTATAGTAACTTAAATTCTAAAAGATATTTCATTTCATATTAAAAAAATTAAATTAAAATAAAATAATAAAAATAAGATTAGAATTGTCTATAAATTTAAATGGAATAGTTTATTCCATTACATAAACATAAAGAAATATTCCTAAAACTCATTATTTATATGAATTTGAAAAATAGAGGTAAATTAATTTCTTTTATAATTGGAATTAGAATGGAAATTTTAAAAATTAATCTTTTATTATAGGTCACTTTCAAATTAGACAAAATACTCATTGATAGAGAAAAACAAAGATCTCTATTGAAAACTCTCTCATTGCATATATATATATATATGGGCACCAATCTAGTAGGCATTTTTTTTTTTACCTATACATAGGTATTATTTTAGCCAATGAAAATTTTTTTTTGCACATTTTTTTATATTAAAAAGTAAGAGAGAGAAATAACATTAATGATGCACTTCTTTTCACGCACTTCATTATAGCCGTTGGATCACCATTAGATGATGATCCAACGGCTAAAAAAAAATACATACACACAAGTTAAAAAGAATGTACCTACTGAATTGACAACCTATATATATATATATCGGAGACCTGACATTTGATGATATCAATAGTAGTACTATAATATTGTAATTTATACATAAAATGCGTGAAACTAGCCTATCTCCTTCTTCCAAAGTTCGAGTTCGACGGGTCAAACTATTCCGATATTCTTCAGTTTTAGGGTTATATATCTAAAATAAGTAACGTAAGAGTACTAGATCTAGTTGAACAGTGGTATAATCACATTGTTATATATAATTAATAAAAAAGGAAATATACAGGGACAATCTCCAAAAATAGTCGTAACTGACACATCCTAACCGTCCATGAGAGATGTACGAGCACAACCATGAGCTAGGCTCACCTCAATGGATGGTAGAGCTAAGTCATAAGGGTCATTCGGTCGAGTTGCATATTCTCCATACATAAGCATCTTCTGCTCCAATGCTATAAGAACAAACATAAACTGATACCCGCAATATAGCCTATAGGACCGAATCATGGAGTCAAGTTCTAAATAGTTTGGGTCTTAGTTAGACTGAATAATATAAGGGAACCATTTCAAAACTTCAGGTCTCAGAAGCCCAATAACTGGATGGACCTTTAGATACTAGGAACGAAATTTTAAGAGAATGGCCGATTTTTCAAAGTCAATAAGAAAGAGTAATATTTATAACAAATGGTTGTTTTCTGCACAAAATTTTTATAGAAGACCGGGCTTTTCTTTTAGCTAAATGGTCCTATATATATATATATATATATATTAGTTTCCACATTGAGAATATTTGTTTGAGTATTATACCAAATATGTCAGTTGTTTTCTACACCATTTTTATAGAAGACCCGGTTTTCTTTTAGCTAAATCGTCCAATATATATATATGGTGATGTTTCAATAGAGATTTTTATTTTTGCTCTATGGATGGTTACTCCAATTTAGCCTATTGGATTTTGATCTAATGGTTGTAATAATATTAGTAATTCTAAAAAAAAAAAACTAATGTATTTAATACTTATATAAATATAGAAAGCTATTTATGAGTTAAAAGATAAGTAACTTGTTTGTGACCTGATAAACTGGACATTTTTTTAATCTATTTTCTATTTTTTTTTTCATTCCTATTGCATAGTTACTTCCTTATATTTTTATTCTCATTCTTTACCTCTCATCATTGCTATTACTAATTATATATAAGTATAATTTTCTTTTTTCTTTTTAAATGTTTTTCCTATATACTATTTTATTATTCCTAGGTTAATTATTTAATGAAAAATAATTTTATGTGACAAAAAAATCATAAATGTTTAATGAAAACTAATTATTTAATCAAACTAATTTTTTGAAGAAAACGTTTTATCTATTTTGCTTCATAATTTTTTTTATTTCACTTGAATTACTTTCTTTGTTTGAAGAAAACGTATAACCTATTTACTCTTTTTTTAATTTTACGTATTACTTCTCTTTTTCTTTTTCTTTTTTTGAAGAAAATGCATTATCTATCTAGCTTAATACTTTTTTTTTTCCTGATTTCACGTGAATTACTTTTTTTTTAATAGTCTTAGTCATTTTTTTTAAGGGTTTAATAGTATTACTCGTATGTATATATAAGACTAATAAATTAATAAAAAACTTTTAGTTTAACCGTATATATAAAACTAATAAAAAACTTATATGAAACTTTCATGTTTTTTTATAGTTTTAGCCATAAACGGTTTAAAGAGTTTTTTTTTTTTTTTTAATTTCAAAACTAACCGTATACATAAAAATATTAAATATTAATATTTCTTTATCAAAACTTTTAACTTAAAAAATAATTCTAAATTATTTTCCTTAAAAACTTATTCAAAAATTTTATTCCTAGCTCAATGGAAAGGGAATACTTAACATAATTAGAATGAAATAGTTGTATTACCCATTCATGGAGCAAAAACAAAATTCTCCATTGAAAACTCTCCCATATATATATATATTAGTTTTATATTGAGTATATTTATATCAGTATATCAGGTTTAATACTAAATAAATCAGCATATTACTGTTTTTATATTGAATATATCTACTAGTTGATATGCTGAAATATATGATATTTGTGTACTAGATATTTCAGCTATTTTGCAATAAAATTTTAAAAATTGACGTTTACTTTAAACAGGCCAAAAATTTGGCCATTTTGCTCAGAAGCCCTTAAAGAAAATGTCTTTTTTTTTTTTAATTTAAATAGTTAATGTCTAAATATATATGTTAATATATTAGATATATTAACTGAGTAAATCAAGTTAATATACATAATAGACAGATAATATAACTGGACATAAGCTAAAGAGTGAAATAAAAAAAAAATATTACATTTTTCAAAAAATGAAGTTTCAGAAATGGACACATTGTGTTAGAAAATGGATTAAGAAAATAATATGGGCTTGGCTTGGGCTTGGAAGCCCAAGTGAATTATAAAGACTAAATTTGTTATAAAATCCATTTTCATGAACCATTTTGAAGCTAAAATTTGAGTAGGACCTACATCTTGTTGATGAAAGGTCTTGGTGAATTCTTATTCTCCTTCGCGAGAATATCGATTTCGTATATTCACACGCTCAAAATGGTATACGGATGAATGAGATATTGTTGCTCAAAAATGCACCATTGGAATTGGAAAAATGAAAGAAAAAACAAGAAGTCCCACATTGGTGGGAGATGCTTGTTCCTAGTAGTTTATATAGAGCCATGTTTTGTGAAAGTGGCAAGAATAACTACCATAGATGCTCTCTTAGGTGCGCACAGGAAGGATGCAAATCATCGGGCTTGGGCTTGAATTTGCATGGGCTCGTGTGTGTTCGTACCTGCAGACACAAATACTGGGCCGAAAACTTGGACTCTTATGCCCAATCTTTTGCTACAGGCTAGATTATTATTATTTTTTTTCAATTCTACTTCAATTCAATGGTCAGTTACATGTAAAACTATCAAGCATTCTTTATTTAGAAAACTGCCAACCTTTTTATGGCTGTGCTAGGCGTTTTGGCTTTGTAACAGCCATGGAGGAGGTTCTAGAATTCTCCCAATCTGCCAAGCATTAGTGCTAGGCGTTTTTTGGCCATGTAACAGCCATATTTGGCTTTATTGGATTTATTCCAATTGAAAGCATGGTGTGTAACCTCCCACTCCAAATAACTATAAAAGGATAGCTTCCCTGCCAGATTATTTTTTTTTTTCAATTCTGCTTCAATTCAATGGTCAGTTACATGTAAAACTGCCAAGCATTCTTTATTTAGAAAACTACCAACCTTTTTATGGCTGTGCTAGGCGTTTTGGTTTTGTAACAGCCATAGAGGAGGTTATAGAAATCTCCCAATCTGCTAAGCATTAGTGCTAGGCGTTTTTTGGCCATGTAACCGCCATATTTGGCTTTATTGGATTTATTCCAATTGAAAGCATGGTGTGTAACCTCCCACTCTAAATGGCTATAAAAGGAGAGCTTCCCACACACCAAATTATAAATATTTTTCTCTCTAATTTCTCTCTACCATTCTCTCTCAAGCGTTCTTGAGTTCTTGAGTTTACTAGCTAGAGTTCTTCGAGTGTTAAAAAAAAAATTTCGTAGCTAGAGTTCTAGTGTATTTGAGTTCAAAGCAATCCAGTTCGTAGAGTAGAGGTGTTGGTGTTTCACCTACTGCTCTTCGTCCCTGTATCCTGGGAGACTGACGCTTGCTAAAGTCCTCAAGCATTCTAATGGAGGGAGCGAATCAGTTTTAAGGACACTGTGTCCTACACAGGCCTCAGCGGTAAACAATGTTGAAGTTTGGAGCAAACTTTTGATAACTTTATATTTGTCTTAAAGCTTATTATAAAATTTATTCGTTTGTAATCTAATATATATTGCATATTATTTATTATATTAATTTGTAACCTTCATGCTTGCATGTTATTATTTTCCTACACATTGTAATTTCCCTTATATATTATGGCCACCTCTTCTTGTCCCTAGATTGGCATAGCAAAGGACAAAACTGTCCACTATACAAGGACTATAAGGTTTGTTTTTTTTAAATGTATCAATTTTTTTTTTATTTATAAATGTGTCAATGTTTCATTTGCGCAAAGTAGTTTTGTCAACTCATAAGCTGAAAAATCAAATAACAAATTAAAAAAAAAAGGGGTGAACTCGCTTTTTTCTTTTCCCAAAAATAAAAAATAAAAAAAGAAAGCAATTGCCCAGGAGATTTTTTTTTTTTAAATAAAAAGTGAATCGCACTAAAAGAATAGGCATATATCACGGTAGAATAAGAACATCCCAAAACCAATCATCTTCAGATAAAAAATTTTGGACAATTTCTCGGTTTGTATGAGTCATCAAAATAAAATCATGAGCTCAAGTTAGTCTACTCCATGGAATGAGAATTATAATAGAATGACACTAGATATTCCAGAAGTACAAAATCAATACTAGAATAAAATGAAATAAATCTTGTGTTAGCAAAAGCACCCTTATTTTTAAATATTTCGGTAGAAAAAAAAAAAAAAAAAGCTGACTTTTCAAAATTTTACTTGGGATGGAAGTTATTCCTTAGGAATCGTCATTTCTTTGCTAAAAGAATACAGCAAACGATGGATTTCTAAAAGAATACAGCAAACGATGGATTTTTTTTTTTTTTTTGAATGACCTTTCCATTTTAAAATCTATTGATACAATTCGAACATGGGGATTGAAGAAAGGTGAAATTACTACAAATTTTATAACATTAAATCAGAAAGTTTAATGGTTTAGATTTCATGGTAGTTAGAATAAATAGTTAAAGTATGATGACCAACGTGGTAGTTAGAGGGTGATGGGGGATTGTAGCCAACATATTACGTAGTAAGTAGAATGGCAAAGACCAACTCAAATATGTACACGTACCGCGACCCAAAAAAGAAAAAAACTACGTATGTATAGCTGGCAACGACCGACCTATACGCAGAACACGAAGCTTGTCATTGTCGTTTTCTAAATCCTTGTCTCGTTACCCGTCTTTTACGCATGTAGTTTTGAGCTCCTTATCTGTACTCGCAAATGACTTCTTTTCTTTTTTCTTTCATCATGATTAATTTAACTTTCAGTATTATTTCTTAATTGAGAGGCATGAAAAGGTGAGTTAAAAAAAAAAAGCGGTAACTCGGTAAAACCACTGTTATTTTTCGATACGTTATTTTCATCCCATGTGAATAAAAAAACAAAACTTTTCTTCTTTTTCCATTTTATTTTTTCCTCTCTCTCGTGCAATGAGGTTGGGAATTGGTGTTTGAGATATATATAGAATTAGGATTTGTTAGGACCACAATTCTATTAAAAGAAAAATGAAAATTCTTTTCGTGCAACCCCAACAATATGAAAATTTGACAATTATATTTTTCCTAATGGAGAAAACGTAAGACCTCATTCTCTAATTAAATGTCCCCCTTAAAATTAAAGAAATTAATAATTACAAATTCGTATTGTATGCCGCCATTCAAGTACGTATCATACTACGTAATAAACTACTTGTTGCACAAATTGAAAAAAGATCATAATAATTCATAAACAAAAATAAAACATTGTTGGTCCAATCAATAACATCAACTGTTTAACCGGGAAAAAAAAACATAGATAAATAACACTTAGAAAATGCAAAATATAGCACAAGCTTTGTCCACAAAATACACATATAGAATGCAATTTTCATCCATGGAACGATATTCCTTGTCGTTTGATGAGAAGACAAAGCTACTGTGAGAGAAAGAAGTGGCCAAAATAAACAGCTGGCAAGTGGCGAAGTACTCTTTAAAGTGTTTCACACAAAGTGAGAAAATTGAGGTCATTGAGAGTACCTTAGCTGAAAGTCCCGAGTAAAAAGTAAAAAAATACATATAATAGAGTAAAAGACGTACCAAATCTCTCTGCTTTATATATTGATTGTACCTTCTCTAGCATCTTTTTACAGTTAAAAGGGACTATAATTGAGCTTTGTTATCCAATAATGGAGATTTATTGGTGTCATTTCTACAAAGGAGTGTGTGCGTGTTTGTGTGTGTGTGTGTGTGTGTGTGTATGAGACGCGCAAAACAAACGATATAGAGCTCTCACGACCTTACAAAATACAAGCTTGGGACAGGTCAAGCCAAAGTGGCTTTTTTGGTCTGATTGGATTACCATGAGTAGTGGGAGTAGTACTGGGGTTGATAAAATAAAAGACGCTTTTCAGCAAGTAGCTTTTTTTTTTTTTTTTTTTCATCAGAGACTGTATAACTAAAGTCGCATGTGTTATCTATTTCTATTTTGGCCCGATTCCCCCACTTAAAGTAAGGGACCAGAAACTCATGGATAGACTTATCGGCTTTCAAAGTTAGCAGCATCACTCGTGCGTCTATGCCGTCTCCACCATTAGTACATATATATATACAAGGCCATAATTCCTATACATATGAATATTGTTGTCTTGAAATTAGTCATTAAATATTACATTTTCATTATACTAATTAATTAATTAACTAACGTTGTTTTCTAAAAAATTAATTTTAGAACTTAAGAAAAGAAAATGGCACTACATAGGAATAATTAATGGTGACATGCATCATACCGGATGGGTGTTGGCTAGCTTAAAACAATAAGGCTTACGTCTCTATATATATATATATATATATATATGCAGATTTGTTGAAAGGAAAGGGCTTAAGTGCTCTCACGTAATATATAACAATGTGGATAAATATATGTCGGGCTAAAGGAGACATAATATTCACAACGTGAAATTAGTGAACCTGTTTAACTAGTTAGTTTTTAACCAATCACATTTAATTGTCACATAATAATTTGTCACTCAGTAGGCAATAGTAATGTGATCACATATGTTTATGTGATTTAATTTTGGTTGCCATTTTAAAAGTGATTATGGCATTACTCAAAACCTACATCCGGAAGATATTAGTTAACTTATAAGGTTATATATTTACTTTGAAATTATGAATGTTTCCAAAGGAGAGCATGCATTACCTATATACATATGGAAATGGAAAATTAATTAAAAAAGAAGAAAAGGGCGGCATATGGCAGCTTTGATAAGCTTTAAGTGAAAGGGGTGGTACAATGATTTAAGATAGTGGCATGACTTTCGACTATAGCGCTAGTCTTCATAAAAAGTTCTTATTACCATTGAGAAGCTTTAGAAGTAGAGTTTATATCTTTGTGGCACACTTTATTGATGACATGGTATTTGGCAGATACATGCTTTTCTGCACAAAAATGACGGGTGGGGTAAACCCTTTGAAATAGGGGCAGTGGCCACCATACATATCAATTATCATGATCATCATCCCCTGTGGCTACTTATATACGGGAACTTATTTTTCTATGCATGCGGCTTCATTCCAAAATGAACTAATCCCCTAGCTTGATTGGTTTTTGGTAGAGATCACACGCGTTGATCAATGATCATGTCCCATTAATATTTCTCTTGGTGATCTCTCAGCTGATCAGTTGTTGCACGCAATATTTACTTCAATATTTTGGAGTAGAAACCAACCAAATATCCACTCTCTATTAAAGTCATGTCTACTGATCTGTAGTGAAAAGAATCCTAAAGGGAAAGGGTCTGAAGAGAGTGGGAAGAAATGGAAATTTGAGTTATCTTTGATCTCAATTGAGTTAATAATATAAGGATTATCAAAATTGCATGAAACAATTCTCTTATTCTCATGCCCATTATGATCAATTATGGAAAGTATAAACCCATCCCAAATTTATCAAATGTATAAATAATATGCAAAATTACTTATACTCTTGTGACATATTTAATTATTGCTAAATTAAATTCTGTGGCAAAAGAATTATATACTTTTTGTTATTTAATTGGCCAAAAAGTATGTTATATATGTAAAACCATATATTTTGTCACGATTGAGCTGATCACTATACAAAAAATTGTGTTTGATTATCACATGCACACTACATATCAATCAAATAAATGTGTTTAATGCAGCCACAACGTGTATATTGTTGATGGTGACTAGTGACTGCAGTTGTATAAATAATCATATGATCTAATTGATGTCATTTAATTGGCCAAACGAAGGTCTAGTACTTACTCACAAAGAGATTTATCTATGCTCATTTAAGAGTACTCTACGGACCATGACCGTGTCATCTTCCCAACTCTTCGTGCCACATTTCTTCTTAAGCCCCTAAGGGGCCCATACTTTTAATTTATCAATGCAAGATTTAATTAATTAGAAAAAGATCTATCTAATTAATTTTGACACGAACTCATCCACAATTCATCAGCCAGTGATTTTCAGTACTCCAGCACCAACACAGAAGCTCAGGATAAAACCTTTAAATTATCTTACGTATTTAATTACGCTTTCCTCATATATATATATATATATGATGTCTAATTACAATTGCTTATGAGTAGAAACAAGCCTTAAAAATTAATTAGCTAGTCTTTATTGGTACTGTGTGGAACCTAATCATATTGTACACTACTCACCCCTCTTATTAGGGACATATGAGAGCAGAGTCCTAGAGGCAAATATTATATCGGCGATATAATAGGATATTTTCGCACATGTATTAGGATATTGCTTTAATTTTCTTGCTACATAAGAGCCTGCCAATTTTAGTAGATCGAGTGACAAAAAGAGACTAGGCATGAGTCAATTTTTAGATTGTCGTGAGATTATATCGTACTCTCCTTTTTGTTATAGAGAAAATTTGTAACGACAAATTGTTGGAAAAATGGTTTAGAAAATCATTGTATATAGCCATTTTAAGGCATGAAAATATGTAGAATCCACTTCGTATTAGTGGACACTCTTCATGGTATTGTGTTCTCCTCCACGAATATATCAAAATGATATATTCATATGCCTAAAATGGAGCTTGGATGAATGAGAAATTGAAACCAAAAGTGAAGAGGTTGGAATAGAAAAATCATAAGAAGTGGGAGAAGTCCCATATGGAAAAAATAGCATTTGGCAAAGGTATATTTACAGAGTTGCTTAACTTTAAGTTAGTAACTCGCTAAGCTGAGAAGCTCTCTCTTGTGTGTACATGCAAGGGGTGCAAATCACGGGCCGGATAGCATGCGATTGTGTGCACCCATACGTCCTGTGGGCAAGTATGTCGGTGCAAAAAGCCCCATCATGGGTATGCCAATGTTTTGCCATTTTTTTTATTTTTCCAAGCCCAAATGAGCTACCAGAAAGTTCTAGAGTTGGAAATGTCACAGTCTAGAGTTACAAAGTTCATTTTGGACCATTATTCGGCCTCATAAAATCTGAGGTAACAGCTAAAATGATATTTTGGTTGTTATGTTATAACAACCAAATATTTTTCAGCCATGTTAATAGGCTGTTAATTGCTTGGTTCCTCGTGAATACTATAAAAGGAGACTTTCTCTTTCACTTTTATACACACAAAAGTATTCTCAGCTTATTTCTCTCTTTCTTATTCTCTCTGTGCGAAAAGCCCCATCATGGGTATGCTAATGTTTTGCTATTTTTTTAATTTTTCCAAGCCCAAATGAGCTACCAGAAAGTTCTAGAATTGGAAACATAACAGTCTGGAGTTACAAAATTCATTTTGGACCATTATTCGGCCTCATAAAATCTGAGGTAACAGCCAAAATGACATTTTAGTTGTTATATTATAACAGTCAAACGTTTTTCAGCTATGTTAATGGGCTGTTAATTGCTTGGTTCCCTGTGAACACTATAAAAGGAGACCTTCTCATTCACTTTTACACACACAAAAGTATTCGCAGCTTATTTTTCTCTTCCTTATTCTCTGTGATGGTTAGGAAATAGTTAGTCAGTAGTTAGAGAGTTGAGTTCTTTCTTTTCTGGTGTGGTCGAGCTCTCTTGAATTCTGGTGATAGAGTTTAGGCATTACTCAGTTCATTGGGAGTAGCAAGTTGATATGACGTTGCTATTCGTGAACCATTTTATCCATGAAAACAGATGCCGTTAGCATTCCTCAAGGTATCCCGGTGAGGAGGCGTAACTATTTTAAGGAAATTGTGTGAAATACAAGACTCAATTTAGTTTTCTTAAACTTCTTTCTTATTTTGATTATTACTATCATGATTGTTATTATAGTATATTAATTGTGATTGATTTTGCTACACTATTTGCTTTAATGCTATTATTTTTTATAATACTTACTTTTATAGATTTATTATAGATTTATTATTATTTGTAATAATTTTTCTAACACAAATTAAGTGGACATGACGATCCCAAGTTAAGGATGAACCACAATAAATTTGTTCATGTGATTTACTATGTTTTTGTTCTGTAATTAGGAATCAGGGTTTGATCCATAATAAGATCTACTCTTTATCCTGGATAATATTGATGAAGTCTCATTCTTAATAAAAGTGTCAAAATGGGCCGTGCCAAACGGGCCGGGCTGCATTAGAACGGGCCGAGCTTCGGCCGGCCCTAGGGGTAAGGCTGGGTTGGGATTATATATCTAAGCCCGCAGGCCGACTCGGCCCGGCCTGCCAAAAATAATTTTATTTTAATTTTTTTTTAAATTTTTAAATAGAAAATTATCACTAAAATACCCTCTGTTTTGAAAAGATGTGAAAAAAAATCATGTATTTTTAGAAATTCAAAATAAGTACCTTCTATTTAACGAAAATTATCACTAAAATACCCTCTGTTTTGAAAAAATGTGAAAAAAAACCTTGTATTTTTAGAAATTCAAAATAAGTACTTTCTATTTAACGAAAATTATCACTAAAATACCCTCTGTTTTAAAAAAGTGTGGAAAAAAACCCTTATATTATTAAAAATTCAAAATAAATACCTTCCATTTGAGAAATTTTTAAAAAATTTAGATTTTTTTTTCTTGATTTGTGCCACAACAATAGATAGAAGATTTTTTTTAAGAGGTTTTTAGACCATGTGTATTTTCTTTTACTTTATTTTCAAGTGTGGTGTGTTTCTTAAAATAATAAAATATGAGTAAAATGTTAATTTTACTAATTTTTTTGAAACTTTTGTTTGAATTTTTGACAATACAAAAGTTTTTTTCCACATTTTTTCAAAACAGAGGGTATTTTAGTTATAATATTTGTTAACTAGAAGGTACTTATTTTAAATTTCTGAAAATACAAGATTTGTTTTTCACATTTTTTCAAAATAGAAGGTATTTTAGTGATAAGATTTTTTTCAATACTTAGAAATGCACATTTCCTCACTCTTTTTTTTTCATACATTCAAATGTCAATCTAATTCTAAATAATTTTTTTAAGGTTTTTATTTTAAACTTTTTTTTTTCAACTATTCAACTTACTTACTTTTAGTTTATTTAATTATTTTTAAATTTTTATCAATAGGAAAAGAACATAACATATTATTTATTTTTTTATAAATTTTAATTTTAAATTTATAATATTTTTAACTAATTATACAAATAACAATATTATTTTTTTAGATTTTTTTTATTTTTTTTAAATTGGGCCAAGAACGGGCGGGCCCGTTTTAGCCCGAGCCGAGCCCGTCTGGGAGCCCGACGGGCCTACGGGCCGGGTTGGGCTCCACTGTTAAAATTTTGGGCGGGCCCGCCCGTTTGTCCTCCCAAGCTCGCTGGCCGGCCAGCCCATTTTGACACTTCTAATTCTTAATGATAGACAATAACCAGCTTGGAAGGTGTATTTATGTATATGCATATTGCATGCGTGATCCTGTGATGGAGATTCTCTTCTTTCTTTTTTTTTTTTTTTTTAATTCGTCTTTTGATTAATTGTGTGTGTATATGTATATATATATATATATATATAGGAGGCGGCTATAGTAGGGGCGCCCCTGCGTAAGGTCCTGTTTATACACCGTTTGATGGGAATCTGTGGAGAATCTGTTTATACACAAATTCCCATCAAACGGTGTATAAACAGGGCCTTACGTAGGGACGCCCCTACTGTAGACGCGCCCATATATATATATATCTATATAAACAAATAACAAAACTAAAATACAAAAGATCGAGATTACATTTGATCATCTTCCAGAGAGAAACATACTGACTGAAGGCAAGCAAATCTGTCAGCTGTATGTCCCTGATGCTCCCCATTAAAGTGTGATAACTTGTCCTTCGATCATTGATATATCGGTTTCTTCCTTATCAATTAACCCCAAATTTATACACACAAAGAATCCAATGCTCAATACTATTTATTTATTTCATGCCAAATTCAGCTTGACTATATATATATATATGGTCAAACTCCTATGTTTTTTAGATAAAGAGAACATATGTATACTTCCAGGCTATACGTATCAAAAAAATTATTAATTTAGTGTGTACAAAGTCTAAGAAAATTATAAAATTCATTAATAAATAAATTTATATACAGTGTGTGGTTGATGATGAACTTCTCTAGCTAGTGGGACTCTTGCATCTTGATTCACTCCTTTAACTTTATCTGCTCCTCATCAACAATCTCTTTCATGCGCAGATCAGAAAAATATGAGATAAAATAAAAGAAAACATAAGCTCTGTCTTCACATGGTCCAAGTTTAATTTTAGTAAGCTTAATATAAGGTAACGAATGATATTAATAAAGACTAGAGTATTGTCCCTTAATTTATGTGCCTTGCCTTAGTTGAAGGTCTATATTCCCTACCTAGTTATTAATGGTAGGCGCGCAAAGCTCATTGGTATAATACTATAAATATTGCCTCGTCCCAGCAAAATTGGAAAAAAGGAAAATGGACAACTAATAAGGTAGGTAAAAAAGAAACAAAAGGCCAATAAAGTCTAAGATATGTGATAATGGCTCAACCTATATTGTTTGGTTTAAAATCCAATATCAATGTTGCGAAACATCATCACATTCCATTATTTAGTTAATCACCACAATGTGATTATATTTAATTAAAAACACTTTTTTTTTTCAATCAACTACAACTTTTGATTAGATTTCTAAACTATATAACTCATACTCCATGGTTCCTACTCTTCCGAAGAATACGTGTATTAAAGTACTATTACTATAATATATGCGCCTTTGTAGGGCAGTGCATATAATGATTTATGTTGTTTTATTATTTCTAAAAAGATATAACAATTCAATGAGATAAAGGCTTAGAGTTTCTGATTTCATCAAGATTA
Source organism: Trema orientale (assembly GCA_002914845.1). Classification (NCBI taxonomy): domain Eukaryota; kingdom Viridiplantae; phylum Streptophyta; class Magnoliopsida; order Rosales; family Cannabaceae; genus Trema; species Trema orientale. Next base: position 5,875 of record JXTC01000499.1, on the reverse strand, counting down.
ATCCTATTTAAACTCCTAGTTAAATAAATTAGATTCTATTCCATTATATGATGCAAGTGAATTTTTCTAATTTAACTATTAGTCTTTCGCAAGTATTAACAATTTAATTTGACAAGCAAATTTTCTTCTTGTCTCCCATTTAACGAGTTGGCCAATTGACCAATTTGGACTTCGAAATTATGTATTGACGTGACTTGATTTTGAAAGTTAGTCTTAGTTTCGGTCATGAATTGATTGGTATTATGGCCAATTGAAGTAATGCTTCTTCAAGTGAGGGCTTCTTCTCGTGTGGCACATATCCAGATAGGGATTCACTATATTTTGATTGCTCCAGGAAAAGTTAGAATAATTTCTCCATCTAGGATTGCATGAAGCACTATGTGGATTGTTAATCTAGCAGTTAAAATTCGAGATACATATTATGCTTATTCCACGTGAGATTGTGAGAAAGGATTTCTCACTTAGTGATCGCTTAGTTGGCTCCCATGGAAAAGGTCACAAATTGGAAGAGGGGTGTGAATAGAGTTAATTGTTAGTTGGCCATTCTACGTAATTGCGCGCTTCGAGAAAGAAGCTACTTGTGCTACTAATGCATTGAAAATATCGATCTTACAAACTCCAGGTACCTTCCTTGGTAGAACTCTCTCACTAGGCCATTGATAACTATTCATGGTCATCTCTTCCAATAGTTCATACGCATCGTGCTATATTTTGCCCATAAATACTCCTCATGCTGCAACAACGATCAGTGTCCATGTAGAGCCAACAAGTCCACTGTAGAAGTTTTGGACTTGAATCCATTTAGGTAATCCATGGTAGGGACATCACCTAAATAGGTCTTTGCAACTCTCTCAAGCACTATACAGAGATTCACCCTCAAATTGAGCAAAAATGGAGATCTCGGTGCGCATCTTCGCCATCTTAGCTGGTGGAAAAAATTTGACGAGAAATTTCTAGGCTAAGTTCACCCAGCTAGTTATTGAATCTGGTGGCAAGGAGTTCAACCAATTTTTTACTCTTGTCTCTCAAGCAAAAAAAGAAACAACTTCATATGAATGACATCATCAATAACGCTATTGTACTTGAATGTGTCACAATTTTACAAAACATTTGTAAAGTATTAAGGTCATGATCATTTGGTAGTCCACTAAACTGCACTGAGGCTTGGATCATCAACATCGTTGCTGGCTTAATCTCAAATTAATTTTCTTGAACAGCTAACTTCCTGATAACTGACTGTTTGGGGTCGGAGTTGTGCTCTGGATTAATTAGTGTGACCTGTACTTAATTAAAACAAGACAGAGGAAAATTGGGATTATGGTTAGATTGCAAAGAGTGCACAGGTGTAAGAGCTATCACAACACTGTCTACGTGTCGAAGTCCGGATGGGCGGTCGATGACACTTCCCACAGCGTCCTTGCCACGTTAGCGGTTACAGGGATAACGTGCTTACGATATAATAATAATAATATAATAAGGCGATAATAATAAAGGAATCTAGTTGACGGAGGCGAATAAACCGACCATAGTGTCAACTAGAAATTAGCAGCAGAAATAAAGTGCAGAAAAATAAATAGTTAGAAACTGACGAAGGCGATACCGTCCATATGCCAGTTTTAGTTAATTAGAGGGGTTAGAATTACGAGGCGGTAAGTCCAGCCATATTATCAGAAATAATAATAAATAACTGAAATTAAAGTGCTGGAATTTAAATAAAGCGATGTGACCGGTTGCGAGGGAAAACAACACAGATCACTAAATAAATGCACACAATAATTAAAAAGGGAGCAAAGTAACCGATTGCACTTAAGGCAGCAATACAGATTACTTCACAGGGAAGGGAAAGCTAGTAATTGATTGCACTTAGAGCAGCAATATGAATTACCCGCCAAGATAGAGATACAAGACATATATATATATAGAGTACGAAACCTCAAACTTGTGCTACAGGTCAAGCACGAGATTGTGGAGAGTAGCTCGGTACCCAAAGATCACTAAAGTACACAACTCAGAAATTGATGGTGGTGGCGTTCATAAAGAAAAATAAGGCTTTTAAGCTTCGGGTGAAGATGAAGAACACGAGAGGGAAAGAGAACAAGAGAGAGAGAGAGAGAGAGAACGGTTGAGAGAAGAATTAAAGAGAGAAAATGAGAGTTTGGATTAATAAGGTGGAAAGATTGTTCTTCTTAAAAAATGAAAGGAATACCCTTCTATTTATAGGCAAAAATTGCCTTGTAAGATAAGATTTCTTAGGCTCTAAGTAATGTCAAAATCTTATTGGCTAAGTTTGCTTAATGTACAAGAGGATAGAAATTTTAGCCTCTAAGTTAGACACTTCCGGAAGTTTCTAGAAGCGTAGGGCAGCTTGCTCCAGAAGCACTTGAGCTACAAGTTCTTTGAGCACAAGTTGGAAGGTTCTGGAGCTTTCTAGAGACGTCGAGCAGCTTGTACATGTAGAGGGCCCCTTCAAAGTGGCATGTAGTTTGGGCTTGAGTGACATATAGTTTGCATCCAAGCGACATGTAGTTTAGGTCAATAATTTTTGTGCTTAATTAACACTAATTCATGTCTTAAGATTAATCCCAAAAATTAGGAAAACTCCAAAACATTAAGTCCTCTGAGCTATAGCGGATGTGATCATTCGCTAGAGCTCATCAAGCTCGACCTTGATTTGTCTTGAATCTGATAACTGAAGAAGCTTGCTGATGGTTTCTCCAAATACATTTTCCAGCCCAAGAGAAGATTTGATGTGAATTGCAGGCAAACCCGAAAAGTGTAAGGATCTAGTCAGGATCCAAATAGTCATGCCGGAACATTTCTATTAGACTGACCTAACCCAAACAACGTCTCATTAAAACCTTAGTAGAGCAAAACCCAGTGGGAAAAATCTCTAGGAAGGAAAAAGAGTACGTTGCATGTGAGCAACACTTTGAAGATGAGCTTGAGTATTGTTTATGTGAAACTTCAATAATTATATTCAGCTTGCTTGCCAACAATAATTCTTTGTAGGGGCTTGTGATGCTATTGAGAATAGTTCTTCAGAAGAAAATTTACTGCTTCCAAATTGTTATGAGCATCTCGTATAAATAAATTATGAGGAAGAAATTTTCTTTCCTTGCAAAATTGAGAGATTAGTCTAATATAAAGAATAAATTCTCACATATATATAGGAGAAATATAAATAATTATTAGGGATAAGAATAAGATAAATAGAAACTGATAAGAGTTTCTATATAATATTAGTCCCCAATATTTGGACAAGGTCAACAACACTTTTAGATTGTACAAGAGATACTTCTTCTTGGACTAAAGTGGGCGCATATATCTAGTGTTAAATAAGTAGAATTATATTTAAAAAAAAAATGAATAACACGTGAATATGGCCACCGTAAAAAGTGAGCATAAACGACGTATGACACGTAAATGTAGCCACTTCAGAGAGCGAGCACAAGCAACGTGTAATGAGTGTAAAGGACACGTGAATGTGGTCATTACAGGAAGCGCGCATAAACGACGTGTGATGGACAATGCGTGAATATGGCCACTATAAGAAGTGAGCACAAGCGACGTGCATAAGAAGTGAGTATAAACGACATGTGAATGTGGCCACTCTAAGAAGTGAGCACAAACGACATGTGAATATGGCCACCATAATTAAATTGTGATTATGGCCGCTAAAAAGAGCAAGCACAAATGACATGTGAGTATAGCCACCTTAGAGACCGAGTACAAACGACATGTGAATGCAGCCACTATGTATTAAGAGCGAGTGCAAAAGACATGTGAGTATAGCTGTGAAATAACGGTGAGTATAAGCAACATGTGAAGATGGCTGCATTAAGGAACGAGCATAATCGACATTGTGTCTGTATGTAGACAATCAATCTGATAGCATTTGAATGTACATTTTGTCTTGATTATAAAAATATACATATTTTTATATTAAGGTAAGACTTTACCAAAATTGATTGAAACCAACTATTTATTGAAACATAAATATTTTATAACTAACAGTCCCCAATGAAAGGGATCTTTATAGAGTTATAACAGTTGGTATTAAAAAAAAAAACTTACCTGGGCCTGGAACCCAGTGTATTATTGAAGATGGCTCATACTGTCTCATTCTCGTTTGAAAAATTCTGAACTTGAGACATTATTATCAAGGAGATTTCTGGATTGATGTTGTTCAAAGGTTATGTCTCCACCAGTTACCTCAACAGTGGTGCTTATATTTATTTAACCTCTTCCATGATTAGGAAAGGGGTTATTTTCTGCTCTTTGTTGTTGTTGTCCCAACAGAATTTCCCCTCTTTGAGCTTTTTCATGGTAAATTTTTCGCACCACATAACAATCCGTTATAGCGTGGCCTACTTTCTTGTGAAACAAACAGAACTTAGGATTCCTTGTGTCTTCTGGTGTAGGCGGAGTTTCGACTAGCAGAGGTCGTAATACCCCATCTTCTATCCATGCTCGTACGAGTGAAATGATTTGATTTTGTGTTAGAGGTATCTCGGGAGGGGTTGGTCGATTTCTTTTATCTTGACGTGCTTTTTCAATCAAAGTGACTTCTCCTTTTCGCTTAGAAAAAGATGACTTGCCCCAAATTTTAGCACCAGACCTTCCAGAAAATTTGTATAATTCTATTATTGTTTCTTCGGTGTTGCTTACTCTGAACATTAGTTCGGCGAAATTTGGGATGACATGATTCTGAATATGGACTTTGTATTCAGCTCGCATGCCTTTGACACATATCAGAATAAGTTCCTTCTCTGAGATGATTTCTTTGCAGTCCAAAGCCCTTTCCTTTAATCTATTCACGTAAGTTGTGAGCGATTCATTTTCTTTTTGTGTTATACTGGAAAGATCAGATAAATCTAAATTGCGCTCTGCTATGAAGAATTTGGTACAGAATGTTGCGATCAATTCATCCCATGTAGAAATACTGCTTGCTGGTAAGTTGGCAAACCATGAATATGCCCGGTCTGTGAGAGATTTTGAAAATTCTCTTAGCCTCAATTCATGGTCGCTAGCATAGATTCTGAGATCATCTAGGAAGCCAATGACGTGCTCCTTAGCATTACCTTTCTTTCTATCAAATTTCTTGAAACGAGGATTAGTGCAATCCTTTGGATATGGCTTAGACAAAATATGTGCAGGATAAGGAGGCTGGAAATCCACTGTTGCCATAATTTTATCAACTTTTTCTGCCTCTATTTTTAGCACATCTTGTAGTTACTCTTTGGTAATGAAACTGTGTGAAGCTTCATTATTCGTGCCCACTGGAACTGTGACAGAAGGATTAACAAGACTTTCTTGTATTCCCAGCATGGCGGGATTTTGATTGCCTGATGCAGGTAAATTATTGTTTTGACTTGATGGGACGGGGGTAGAAGTCCCCGGTTCATTTCTTCTTTCTAATTCAGCCAACTTTTGCATTATAAATTCTTGAGACTGCATTAAGCTTTGTAGTGTGATTTTCATTTGAGCAAGAGTTTCTTCTTGTTGAGTCGATATTTTGGAACTCGACGGGTTTTGTTCGTCGGCCATTTGAAAGAATGAAATGGAAAATGTGAGAAAAGGGATAGATAAGTGAGAAGAGAAGAAATGGATAGAATTTTAACAACAAGAAAGGGAGTATTAGAAAAATAGATTTTGACAATAAGTGAATTTAGAAGAAAGCAATGGTCATCTTTCGAGAAACGAAACAGGAAAAATTATATTGTAACAAAAGACGAGATGGGCAGAATATGCTGGAATTGCCTAACACTTAGGGCAAAAACATACATGCATGCTAACTATGGAAAATCACATGATAACATCATGAACGCAGCGGAATAATTAGCGGATTTAGGTTTTAAAATTTTTTACATGAAAA
>JXTC01000498.1:198878-222509 GCA_002914845.1 Trema orientale | reverse complement strand
ATTCTGCTAAAGGTTGGAGCATAATCATTTTGGTAACATTATTTATTGTAAAAACGTTGTAACCTTATATATTGCATGTTATTTTTCCTACAATCACTTCCAATTCAAGCTATCTAAGTCTCAGAATTATCAATTTATGAATATCAAGAATAAGAAAGAAGAATCTGCTCCTAACATATATATATATATATATGGTATTTTTTTTTTGGTGGAATTATTTCGCGGTGAAGTGCTAAATATTGGACTTTGTTTTTGGTACCTCTTTTGTAATCGTGGAAAACAGGGCTCAGAACTGGAATCAAACACATTTGAGAGGTAAAATGAGTAATTCAAAGGAGGCTCACAAGATGGGGGTTAGAAACTATTCAGGCAGCTCGATGCCTCGATCCATTGCCATTGGAAGTATTTTCTCTTTTTGAAAAGGGGAGGAAGTGTGTGTTTTTTCATGTATCATTCTCTCTCTCTCTCTCTCTTGTGGAAGTGGGCCCTTGGTCAAGCAAAACCCAAGAGGGCAGTCTGGAATTCATTGAAATTGAAAATACAAACAAGGAAAGGAAATAAACACATGAACGAGCTGTCAAAGCTCCAAAAGTACAAGCAGAAACTAAACATTTCATGTAAAACGACACAAAAAAGTCTTTCTAGATAAGAAGCAAACGACAATTTTTTTATTATTATTTTTTTAAAAGAGATAAATTGTAATTATCACACCTTAACAATTGCAAAGAGAAGCTTTTGAAAGCCCGGCGAAGAAAGTGGAAGTAACACTAAAACTGTGAAGGCCAATTGGTGAAACAAGAGAGGGTGGAGACACTTCTTTGCCTTAGCATTGACCCAAGTATTCAAAGCAGCTCACTGCTAGGTCTCTTGAGCTTCCGAAAACTGCATAAACCAGAGGATGACGAGGAACAAAGCTCAAATCTTAACTAAAAATTATTTGAAAATAAAAAATGAAAAAATATTTTCAACCCAACATAGATAGCCTCATACAGGCTTACAGCGAATATTTTTTGTTATTATATAAATTTCCAAATTAATAACAAAAAATATCCTTAGACCAACAATGGGAAGAAGAATCGCTAGCTTAGCATAGCTTTTGCTTTATTATATAAATTTCCAAATTAATAACAAAAAATTTTGCTTTTTTTTTTTTCTTTCCTTTTTGGGGGGGAAAAGGAGGGAAAGTAATTTGATACTTGTAGGAGGGAAAGTAATTTGGAGATGGCTAAGCTGGTAAGAATAAGACCAGAAACGACATCGGATTTGAAGAGCTTAAGGCTGTAATTAGGAGCCCACTAGAGAGATGAGCATTGAACAAATTCAAGTTGGCCGCCGGAGACGCAAAAGGATGAGTCGCCAAATGGAGCGGCGGCGCTGCCCCAAAAGCACCATGTCTACCATCGTTATTCCTTTCATTCACCAATCACAGAGCGCAACACCGCTCAAAAGACAAGGGACCCCCACCTGTTACTAGCAGTAATAACTTTGACAGTGACGTGGATCATTTTGATTGATTTCTATTTATATTTTCAGTTCATATAAGGCAACTTGCACATTCTTTCTTTCCCAGCTACTTTTGGTAAGTCGTATATGTTCATTTATTCTTTCCTTTTTAAGGCCCGAAATGTAAGATAAGTATGTGATATAATACGATTAATGTTTTAATTAATAATTTAAATTAATCCTATATATTTGGTGTATGTATGTAAGATAATATAATTAAAATAATCTATTCCTAAAATAGTAGGATTAGAAGGGATATCCTCTTGAGAACTAAAGATTGAGAGGATTAGAAATTTGATTAAAAATAATAGAATGTTTTTGAAGTAGTAAACAAGGGTATTTTTTAAAATTAAATTTTAAAAAGTGGTTTTTTTGAAAAGTGGTAAAACGAGGAGTAGTATTTTTAAAAAAAAATTAAAAGTAGCATTTTGTAAATAAGATTTTTAAAATGATATTTTTTTCCAAAATTAAGTTTTAAAAGTGATATTTTTCCAAAATTCATTTTTAAACAATGGTAATTTTTCTTAATTAATTTTTTAAAAGTGGTATTTTTCTAAATTAATCAAACGTCAAAATTCGTAATTTAGTTATAAATATAAAATACACATGCTAATCATATTCTAACAAAAAATAACACCAAACATGTAATATGATTGGACTATAATCTTATTGTATCCATCCAATCTAATCCTTTAAAATAGTCCAATCTTATACCTTCATATCCCCTTTGTGGGTTAAGTAGATAACTACCACTTTTTTCAAATGTTTAACTAAATTTACCACCACTATTAGATTCTACCACTTTTGGGAGGGAATTAGTCAAGAATCTATCAAGAATTCATCAAGAATCCGTCAAGAATCCATTAAGAATCTGTCAAGATTACCACTAACGTCAAGAATCTGTCAAGAATCCGTCAAGAATTCGTCAAGAATTCATCAAGAATTCATTAAAAAAAGTGGTATGGTGGTAGATTTAATTAATGAGGAAAAAAAAGTGGTATTCACCTAATTTTTTCCCCCTTTGTACCAAACGAAGCCCATATGATATTCATTTACACTTTCAACGTAAATACGATGTTCAATTTTCCATCATTTTCACTCAATCTCATCTAACTTTTCACTCGATGTCGTTCGGCAAGAAGAAACCTAGTATTTGCAAAAATGTCTTTGTTTTCAAAAGTGCTCTTGTAAAGTTTAATTTGGATCCAACATACTCAATTACGCCATTGTATGAACAAGGTACATTCACAAACAAAACGACCGCTATGAGCCCATAAACAAGGAACTATTAACGACAATGTATCCTGAGAAAACGACCAGTAGATTCGCAAATGAAATAATGTTGATAGGATAAACGACAATCCAATAAGAACAATGCTAAATCATTGAATAGTCCAGTGTATCACCCATGTGCAATGCAACCAGATCAAAATATATCAAAGTAGATTCAAAGACTCACCAGTGCACTATACAATCCAAAGCAAAATATTTTCAAACTCACCAAAGCAACCTAAAGGAAACTAGCTAACCAATGAAACTAACTATCTCGTAGTCTATTACTGATAGTAGCTGCGCTGCACACAAGCCTGCTTTATGCTAATTCGCTTCCTACTCATCTAGGTCTAGGCCGATGTTTATGCACTCCTTTACACTTCACTGTTATGATCTTTTAGCAGTCAGACACCCTCCTGAGAAAGACAATTATGAGTGTGAGTGTCAGTGCATAAAAGTCAATATTGTTTATCGAAATGAAAATATGAGGTTATCTAAATGAAAATTACACATAATGGAGCTGATCTACGCACATCATGTATATGCTCTCCCTTAGTCTTCACTGTAATTATCTTTTTTGCTTCACATCCATCTGCAGTGCACTCATACACCCTCCTGAGAAAGACAGTTATGAGTGTTAGTGCATGAAAGTTAATAAGAGTTTATCCAAATGAAAATTACACGTACTTTCTCCATCTATGTTTATTGCTGTCCGATCCTTGAATATCCAACCAAATGAATTCATCCTCAACAGGATAATAGTGACGTGCCCCATTGCCAGCCACAGTATTTATGCCAACCGTTGGAGGCGGAGATGGTGATGCACGCGGTGGTGTTGAGTGCCGACGCCGACGACTATGTGAAGAATCTGTTCAATCCCGGCGTGGGGAGAAACGGGCGGGCGGGGACGGACTCGAGGGTGGGCTGCCACCATCCCCACCCTGGACGGTCCGGGAGACGGGTTGTTGCCGGGCGAGAGTAACGCGACGCAGAACGGCCCGCCGGGACCCACCGCCGGAAGTGCTTCCAAGGTCTTGTGAGTCCCTGCACCTTCGCCTGCGTTCCTGTGAATCGCGTCGCCTGTGGACGTTCTCATTGTTCTCCTCACGCTGAGAGTAAGGCATAGCAGATCCCATCTCCTCAGTGATGTCAAAGTTCGCCTGCGTCTCAGGGTTCTCCACGACCGCCGGTGGTACCATTGACACGGTTACGGTGGTGGAGTTGGGGATTCTCAGAGCATGAGAAATTTGCAGTGGGTTTGTCTCCGACTGTTGAGGGTTTAACAGCCACCCAGTCCCATAATGTGAATGAATCACAGAATCAACCCGCGGTTGAAAGATCCTCGAGAAAGGGTTCCGAGAATCACGACAAAACCATCCCGGCAAATTGGGCAAACTGATGTGAATGGAAGGAAAACGTCGAAATGGAGGAAGTGTTACCGTCATTGGGAGTGACACGGTTTGAGATGAACTCTGGTGAAACGGCAGAGCCAATTGTGATGAAGTAGGGTCCGAAGGCGACGAATTTGCGTTCGAAGGAGGATCAGATGGCGGCGAACTTGGGTCTGACGGCGGTAAAGATTCGACCACAGTGCTTAACCAATATGGATTATCATCATCTACATCTCGCCCAATGTTATTCCAAACCAACTCCATATTCGTATTCGTATCCGTATCCATCTCCTCATTTCCCTTCCCCTTATCCATGTTCTGTTCGAAACCTTAAACAAAACCCTAAACCCAATCGGAGTTTGAAACCCAAAATCCCGCCAAAGAGAACCAGAGAAAGTTTTCTGTCTACTATGAATGAATGAGTAGCGAGGGAGAGCTAATAGTGTAGCGCGTGTATTAAAAAACAGAGTCAGAGTCGGTTGCACTTAAAACTAATATATAATATGATTTATTTATATCGTTCATTATTTTGTAGTTCTTTTTCTCAAAAAACCAATCTTTTTGAAAGGAAAAAATATATACTTATAGGTCCAGTAGCTATTTTATTTTTTTACATATGTATTATTTTGCATAATTACAATTCATCGTACACATATTCTCAGATAAAAAAAAATTAGAGAGAAAAATGAGTTTTTTCTTTTATTATTATTTTTAACTATCTAAAATATAGTACAACAGCTGAAAAAAAATAGCTATTGGATTGAGAACCATATATATATATATATATGGGTTTGGTTTAAATGGTTACAACAATATTTATCCATGGATAGTTACAATAGTTTAAGCCGTTAGATCTATATCCTACGGTGACGATTAGTTTGGTGGTTAGACAAAAAAATTTAATGCTATTTATTAACATCAAAAAAATTTAATACTATCACTATTTTTTTCAGTACCCATTCATGGTCAAAAAAAATTGTAACTATTGAGAAGTCCTCCATATATAAAGAAAAAAAAGAAAAAACCACATCTACCTAGATTAGTTATTGATGTATTGGGCCTTATGGCACAAATGTAACCATGGTTTAAAAGAGTATGAATGGGAGAAAGAAAACACAATCAAACATACTACTCACACTATCCAGGGGATGCAAAGGATACAATAGGAAAACAGAAAACCATCACAGGCAAATGTATTCTTAGTTTATACTAGAACCCAGAATATAATTGGCATGTCCATCTGATAACTCATATAAGTTCATATTCATCTATAAACGCATCCATAAAAGAAGCAGTATTAGCAGATTAAGAAAAGGTAACGTCATTACATGACACCTAGGGAAGACAAAATCAGTGATACAAATATAAAGATAACAAATATAGCAGCATTTAGACGAAGCTAAGAAGATCCATAAACGCATATGCTCACCATCAATTTCAGAATTGTACCAGCTGGATACACCATTTGGTGAAACAAACAGCCTGATGCATATTATTTCAAGCAGAACTTTTTACAGAATTACTATACGGACCTTCAGCAGACCAAGAAATAGCACGAACAAGAACCGTAAAATGACTTGGGCTTGGAGGAGATTCAGTAATATTAGTTAGCCTAATTTTAGAAATGCTATAATACTCCAATAGAAAAAGGGAAGTAGTTAGCTAATAGTTAGAAACATGAAAAATTTAAACAACATAAATGTATATAGAACCATGGGTTTTTCATCATTAGGAAGTAAAGAAGCACACAATTAGCTGAGCACGTTGTGAGATAGAATGCAAGACAATGATCCCAAAGCCCGGGAAACTGGAAACTAAAACGAATGAAAACCATTAACTAACTACTTTTGGATAATAATAACAAATCAAGCAAATCAACTAGTGCATTCCATTGAATTATTTTTAATTGAAACCTGTGACCTTGAGATAAACTAATCTCAAGGTCACAACTAAGAAAAAGGGATAATCCAAAGGAGGGAAAGTGACAGAGCAAGGAGATGCAAGATTAGGCTACAGGGATTCCAAAACAAAGTAAGAGCAAACATAAACACAAGCATTTACAATTGTCTACACAGCCACACGTAGTCATCCACACATTTGTTGACCGGAAAGATAATAGTAGGACTGATCAATGGAAAGCTCATACCACGTTGAACCTTCTTGGACATTTAAGATGGTAAATACCGACTCCAAACGATTTTCTTGGTACTGCCTATTTTGACCATAATAATTCAATTGAACAACAAGAAAACAACCAAATATTGCAGCAAAAGAAAACATTCGAAAACTGTAAGGAGTTGAGAAAAAGGAAAAGAAGACATTAGCACTGTCATAGCCGCTGCAAGCGGGAAATCACAGTACCAACCGAGAAAAATCCCCTATAACTATGAATTAAGGTTGAAAGTTAACTTGTAGAAACATAGATAAAGAGTTTGAAGTTTAACAAGTTACTTTTACCTAAAACCACTATCCTGAGAAAAATCACAGCATACAATCCACCAATATTCAAAAAATCTCGTCCAATAGTTTCCCAGAACTTTGGTATCCAACTAGGGGAAGGAACAAATCGAAGAAGAAAGATGTGAAACATCCTTTATGTATATCCCTGAGTTGAACTTGAAGGCAGTGGATTGTCTAGATATCAATATTGCAAGTAGAAGCATCTTTTTTGACACAAGTTTAGCCGCTGCACCAAAGCATTCAAGTATATTTATCATTGCAAAATTATTTGAAATATTTCCACATTAAGATAAGCCAAGTATGCGAAACCAAAATGCTGAACTTAATATCTAATCTAAACTAATAGGAGACCTGTGCACCTTGAGAATAAGCTTCTCCTGAAAAGTAAAAGGGGAAAATAAATTTTATTCAATTATTACACACAATTTTTCTACTCATTGGTCAAATAAGATTTGTCTGATGTAAATTTCAATTCCATGCTTGTAAGTTACAACAGATATAAAGAAGATCCCTTAAAAAAAGACAACAGTGAATTAACAATTGTTTCAATCCAATCCAGGTAATCTACCTATAATTCCAAGTTCAATCAAAAGCATATAAATGTGTAAAGGATGCCCACTGAAACCCATTACCCATTGAAACTGAAAGATCCACAAAAACCCAAACAGACATCAAAAGGGCATAAACAAAGAGCAAAGCCAATGTTGCCTTTTTCAGTAACAAGCAAAAATTAGTGAATAGTGAGAGAGTGGGCTTAGAGTTACTAATGCAAAAAAATAAATAAATAAATAAACAAATAAAGAAAAACTGAAAAGAAAACGAAATTAGCATTCAAAAACAACAGCTAAAACTTGACAACAACAAAATCTGTAATGAAATTAGCAAATCTTTATATCATTGTTGCAGTGGAAACACATTTCCAAATAAATATTTTAGAATTTCTGAATTTTCCAAATCAGATATGATCCCATTTCTTGTTTTGACTCGAAAAACAATCAGTTTAGAAATGGACTCTTTAACGCATAAATGGTTGGGAATTCACATTCATTTTCTGAACCACAGCAGCATACTATTGCTAACATGATTCAGATGGCAATATATTTGAATAAGCTGATTGCATGCGATAAAGGTTTCACAACAGGAAATATATAAAACTCTTATGTAAAACCACTAAGGAAACCAAATAAACCATACGATGATTTATTTACCCATTATGGATACAGATACTGATAATGCAAGAAGTACCTGATTGAGTAGATACTGAAAAGCAAACTCGCAGATGTGTTCCATGTCCATTCTAAAGAAGTTAGTCTAAACTCTGCTTTGTTAATTTAGAAACAACAAGTACTAATTACACACATAGATACATAACTACGTACCTATACTAACCCAACATTTCAAATTGACCACTTTTCAATTAAACAAATGCAGGAATAGTTTTCCTTTCTTTTTCAGGGCATTCTTTCTTCTTTTAAAATTCATTTTATTCGTTACTATATATCACATAATCTTAGATTCGTTTGCATTTTGGTAGGGAAATATTAGTGTTTGTTTATTTCTTACCTCCAAAAAAACTAATCTAATAAATTAATGATAGCAAATAAAGAAAGATGCAATGCAAGAAAATATATTAGGCACTTTATATATATACACGCATACACATTACCTCGTTTGCCGATATAGAAGCGTGTTTTTGGTGTCGAAATCAGGCATAAACCAGCTCCACACGGACATTGAAGAGTACACGGTTGTAAAAGAACCACATGTATACACTTCCGAATCCTCCATTTTTCAGAACAAAAATTACATAAATTGCAAATGAAATGAAGTAATTGCAAGCCAATTTTGACCTAATTCCTAAATTCGATTTACTCAGTAATTGGCTCAGCTTCCATGAAATACAAGCTATAAAGAGATCAGAGAAACATTTAATTATTTCTAACTAAAACTGAAAATCAAAATCAAAATCAAAATCAGAACCAAACCGGGATTTGCAGAACTCGGCGGCAAAGTCCACGACGGTGACGGTGACGGTGACGGTGCTGAGGTTCAAGACTGAAAAAGAAAATGAGCCGCTGCTGCAACGATCAAAAAATGTTAGCTACTTTAAAAATAAAATAAAATAAAATAAAAAACGATTGACTGAACCAATGGCTTGAGCTGGGGGAAGGGGAATCGATAATGGCGGATGATAGCTTGATGCGAAGACAGGGATAATCAAAACAATCCCACACATCTTGATTTTTCTCTTCGCGCCACAATAAACACTGCTTTGACGTAGCGTTCAAGTAAGAGAACTCGAACTAAATTCGAACAAATTGGAAAAGGGAAATAAATACAAGAAATGATATATTTATATATAAAATATAAAATTTTAGGAAACATTTTCTGAATAAGTCTTGATTGCTTTGCGTCCGTAATATTAAGGTAGTGCTTTCGCATGTCGCCTCGCCCGGGATTTTTTTTTTTTTTTTAAATCTTTTCTTTTCTTTCTAATTTCCTTTCTTTTCCCGCGCAATATTGTCTTTTTTTTTTGTTTTGTTTTTTTCTAAATCCGTTTTTTCATCATAAATATTGTCCTTTTGTTGATCACTGGAAAACGTTTCCTTTTATTTTGGGGATATTTTCTTTTTAAAAATAGTCATGTGCTGAATTTGGTAGATAATAAAAGATCAATGGGAACAAAAATTAAAAAAAAAAAAAAAATCAACCTTTGGCGCGAATGGAGAATTAAAGGTTCACTATTGAAGTTTTGATACAGGGCCAAAGATGTAGACCTTGACTTTGGGCCGTGGGCCTGAATTGGTTGCTTTAGGCCTTAGTTCTGCCCTTATTCCCTTGGGCCCCCATTGGTTTATAAGACTATTCTTGGGACAAAGATTAGAAAGATAAAATGACACGGATAGGACTAACTTGGGCCAAATTGACTTTTTTGTACATTCTAAACATGATATTTTTAGGAGTGTCAAGAATATATTGACCATAGGCCAAGAGCTTCTTTACCATGGAAAAATCATTACTGAGGACTTTTTCTTGGTCAAGATGTCCTTGATACTCCTAAAAATGTCATTTGAAAAAAATGTACAAAAAAGTCATTCTGACTCAAGTTAGTCCTATTCAGGATATGAATAGGACTAGGGATGATAATATGACCCACGGTTACAAGCATCTGTGGTTATTCGATCCAAACGGGGAGAGAAAAAATTGCTCAAGCGGGAAAAATGATTAGGACAGAGAATAACTGCACCATTAATATGTGAGAACAGTATTAGCATAATCAGTACTATACCCGCCCCCGATATATATATATATATATATATATATATATATATATATATATATATTCATATAAAAAAATTATTATACATACATATTTATTTAATTTTACACTATTTATATTCGTATATCTTTGGTAAAATAATAATTTTGAAGAGTTATATGTATTTGTATATATTTAAATTTTAGAGTTTGAAAATTATTTCGTATATTATTGTGTTTAATTTTTGTCAATTATAAAAAAAAATTAGCATTTTTATCTCAATTTTTTTTTCTTATTTTGTCTGCCAACAGGATAATAGGTAACTATGACTTTTCCCATTATCCGTTGCTTATTCCTCGTATCGTCCCTGCATCTAAAAGAATAGTTAATGGGGCGGGTATGATATTACGATTAACCTTTGGGGATGGGGACGGTAATTGTAAAACCGTCTCCGATCCACCCCATCGTCATTCCTAAATAGGACTAGATGCCCCCTTCCCCTCTCCCCCCCCCCCTCCCCCCTTTGGATATTTTTAGGATTAATTTCTTGGATAAGTTTTTTTTAGACTAAAAAATGGGGTCCACAAGAACTAAAAGTCTTAAATACATCCATTTCAATCCCAAATACAACCTGACAATCATCGGGACCCATCTCGGATTTGACATATCCCACTCCACACTTCCATGTAAAACTCATTTATCTCAGCTTAACCTCAGCAAAGGCTTAAGATCGACTTGACCTCATAGCAAATTTTTAGTTAAATAAGATCATGAATCATTTACCTGATTGGGTAAAACTTGACATGTTGTCTACTTAATTAATTCATTTGGTTGATTTAACTTAATGTTTATTTTTTTTTTCAGCCAGTGTTGTAGTTTATTTGTCATTAAGTATCTAGAGTTCCTTATGTCCGACTATGAAAACCACCCTTAAACTTAACAACCGTTCACCCAAGTTTGTATTTAAGCTCTTTGATTGATTCTTCTTATCTAAAGGAACACAGAAAGTCCCAGAACAGCGAAAACCAAGTCAGTCGAAGGTAAGAAGGAGTCGGCAAAATCTTTAGCTACGACGTCAATAGAAAGGACGAGAAAATTGTCATCTAAGTCCCTATTATTGAAGAAGAAGAATCCATCTAAGTCTCTATTACCAAAAAAAAAAAAAAGACGAGAAAGTTGCCCATGTAAATCTCCATATATACTTTTGTTGTCTTTTATTTCAGGTTGAGTAGTTCTTGCTCTAGATCAAGTACTATTTGACCAATATGTGACCTAGGGTCAAGTAGTCTTTTAAGTAGTTCTTTACTCTAGGTCTAGTAGTACATAAGCCCAGTTCAAGTAGTACTTAACCCAAAGTCAAGTAGTTTTTGCCCTGAGGTTATAAACTACTTGATCATGTAGTCAAAGATTATTTGACCTAGGGTCAAGAACTGCTTAACCTATGATGCCTAGATCACCATTACAAAGAAGATGAATAGTTCAGCATAAAAGATGAATATTTCAGCACAATAATTTCCATATCACTATTACAAACCCCCTTCAATATTGATTATTCATTATCAAATAATATAAAAGTTTTCATGAAATAAAATATATATTTACCTTACAATATCCAAGCTTTCAAATGCAAAAGCTCCAAAACAATATCCAAGCAAGAAGCTTCGATCTTTTTCCGGTTAAGAATGCTTCTATTAGGAAAAAAAATGAACAGGAGAGAGGAAAAACACAGTAGTGAAGAGAAGAGAGAGAGAGACAAATGACGATAGAAGGAAAAAAAATTGAGGGAAATGCATTTAATGTATTAAATGAGCTCACCTATCTTCCACTTATCACCAAGGGCAAGTTTAGAATGCTTTTATTTTTCTCTCTATCAACTCTTATAAAACTCAAAAATTTGGTCCTATATATGTTCAAAAATCTTGTAAGTCCTAAAAATATCAACTAGGGACCAAGCTAGTCCTATCCGTATCCTTTTCTCTAAAGATTATATCTTAATCCCATATTTGGTGCCAATATGGGATTGTAATAAATAATCCAAACTCCAAAGTAGTCCAATTGTGAGTGGAATAACAATTCTCATTGTGTGTTATTTAATATTAGTAGACCTTATTTTCATTCCGAATTCTAATGCTAGTGGATTTTGAATTCATATGCTAGTGGATCTCACCTTATAAATATAATCTTAATCTAATTATATATGAAACCAAACATATGATAGTATTAAACTTTATCTCCATCTAATTCAATACAATAACCTTATCAACGCACTCTTGCTAAACTATATAGAGGAGCACAAGTGTTTCTAGAATGCTGGATTAATCAATTTCAGACTTATAGAGAGCTGCACCTATTTCCTTTCCCTTAGCCATGCATTCGGATCTTTGTTGAGCTTCTTATTGCATCAAGTGGTACCAGGGCCTAGGTACCATTCTCAAGGCAGCCGCGGATGATAGAATATGAAGACCCAACAACAACTGTCTTGGGTTACTCGCCAGTGAAGACCAGAAGTAGATTTAAAAATTATCAAATTTTAGAAAATGATATTTTTATAAATAATTTTGAAAAGTAGTATGTTTATAAATAAATCAAGCTCATTCATGATTTTTTAATTATTTGGATTATGGATCTGGATTTTTGTAAGAAGTCTAAAATTATATTATTGAGCTAAAAAATGAATAAATTAGGTGAATATCACTTTTTTTCCTCATTAATTAAATCTACCACCATACCACTTTTTTAAATGAATTCTTGATGAATTCTTGACGAATTCTTAACGATCTTGATGGATTCTTGATAGATTCTTGACGTCAGTGGTATTCTTGACAGATTCTTGACGGATTCTTGATGAATTCTTGACAGATTCTTGACTAATTCCCTCCCAAAAGTGGTAGAATATAATAGTGGTGGTAAATTTAGTTAAACATTTAAAAAAAAGTGATAATTGTCTACTTAACCCCTAAAAAATTAGCCCAATAAAATGCTATTGTGCGTAATTTTATGGAAAAATGAAGAGCTTTTTAGCCAAGTGGCTAAATTTTGGATCACTGTTTGAAAAACAACTAAATTTTAAAAATTATTTGAAAAATCGCCATTTTTTATATTTAATAGATAAAAAATATATTCATTTATTTATAAAAAATTATTTATTTTGTATAAAATTGATTTATTTTTTAAAAAATTGGACAAATGAAAAACAGTTATTTATCAAAATAAAATTATAAAACGGGCATTTATTAAGTAGGTGTAAAAAAAACGACCATTTTTTAACTTGAAAACATTAACATTAAATGGAGGCAAAATAAAGTTAATCCACAAGGGTATCCTTTCATCTTAGTTGCTTAAATGACTCAAGGGTGAACTACAAAAAAATACTCTGAAGTTTGAGTGTTCTGCAATTTAAATATTGAAGTTTGTACTCTATAAAATAATACTCTAAGATTAAGAATTTTTGAAATATCCTCCATTAAAACTGGATTAATCTTTATTTTTCTCCTTGATTTTAATAATATTATTGTCTTTTATCAGTTAAACTTATTCAAAAAAATAAATTCAATGTATTAATTTTCAGAAATTCTTAACTCAAGGTGCTAGTCTAGGTTTCTGATTGAGTTGCAAAAACGGTTTGTGATGTACAAGGGGAGCTAGTTATGACTAATTTTCTCAAGAACAGGACCTAACCAAACCGAATTAACCAAAGACCAATACTTGAAGAGATCACCAAAGAGGAAAAACTAGTGGAAGATTCTTGAGAGCCAGATTCAATAAGTCTTTAGATTGGCTTTCACTTTTTTTATTGTTTGTTCAATTTCTCGCGGGATAGAATCTATAGTCTTGGAATCAATAGGATACATCAATATCAGATGCCATAACAAATTGTTGCCTTAATTGTAATGTTAGTATGTTACTTATTCCCTAAAGTCACAATGTGTAGAAATTGCTTGATAAATTTCTGGAACCAAAATCAAGGAAAATGAAAATCATATGTTGCATCAAAACTGAAAAAAGTCATATAATTAAAAAATAATTGCTCTTCTGCTTTTAGTAGCTATGGACCTTTGATTGTTTAGCGCCTCTTTTTTTCAGAGGCCATATTATGATTGGAACCAAAGTAACAACTTAAAACAACATATCAATAAACAAATAACATGAAAAATAAAGTAGACGTGATTGGCTGCAAAGCCAACACCAGGTTTATCATGAGCTGCAAACCCATGTGCTTAGAACAATTAGTTAGTCATTCAACTATGTTGGCCATAACAAGAATCTAGACAAAATTTTTGCATGTGAAACCAATGAATAGTTTGGCGTTACCATTACCAATACTAAGTACTGTTGTTTTCTTGTGTTTTGTCATGACTGTTTTGTTGTGTTTAACGAAGTGCCTAGGCGGCAGCGACAATACTTATATCATCACACATTGCACCATTTGTGCCTCAATGTATTACTATGTCAACTAAGAAATCTTGTCTTTACAGTTAAAATAGAACAATCTCACAAACGTTAAAAGTAATATTTACATTAGCAAGGACGAAAAAAAAAATCCTGTTTTACAATTAATACTCGATTTGGCTTCTTCAGTCAAAAGCTGGATTTGTCCAAGCCAAAGCTTATATATTTATATTAGTTATTTCCACATTGATATAAACTTTTATGGGTAAGTAGCTGTTATATATCTTTAATTTTTATATCTGTTTACGAAGTTAATAGGTTGAGTTTATAAAAACTAAGTTAAGCAAAACAACAACATCAATAGAACCCAAGAAGACTCTAGATCACTTGAGCTTTGTAATTGAAGTCAATCCACCTAAATTAAGCCTAGAGATTATTAAATTAAGTCCAAAATATAATACATAAACATAAAACTCCCCAGGAAAAGACAAACCATTGAACATCTAAAATGTAGCTTAGCGGGATGACCAATCCATGTTATTGTGATTCCCTTCACATTAACTAGTCTCCAAAACCATCTCTGTCTCCCCAACTCCCTATATAAACCCTTTCAAAAAAGATAACTTAAACTCAAAAAACCAAACAAATTGACACGATAGGAAATGGAATACTCTTGCAAAGATTTCAAGGTTGGAAAGTGTGAAGGCCAAAAGGTGGTGCATGGTGAAACCATGCCACTGGTACTAGAACCTCCGGAGCCCAACAATGGTGACTTGGAGTCACTTCTCTTGGCCCTAAAGAAGAACAAGGACTGGTTCGATGACATGATAACCAAGAACAGTGCTGCTCTTCTCCGAGGTTTCAACGTTAAGAACGCCGAGGATTTCAACGAAATTGTCGAAACATTTGGTTGGGATGATATTCGATATGTAGGGCCAGCTCCCCGGACTCATGTCCACAAGAGAATTTGGACTGCAAATGAGGGACCTCTCTCGGAGTTCATATACTACCATCATGAGATGGTTTTGGTAAGTCAAACGTTAACATTAGCCAAATATTAGCCTAACCCAGTTTTTTGTTTTTGAGTCAAAGCCACCTTAACGAAGTTTTTTAAGGAAATATACCAAAAATTCTTCAAATTGAAATACCTTTTTCTACAGTCAACTAGACTGTGAGAACTACAAAAATTTCCATATATGTGTCCTAATTAAAGCTATAAGTTCCCGTTAGGGAGTACTATTGAAATAAGACAGGCGCTTTGAATTCGCCTTAGAAAAGAATATTATTCGTTCTACTTTGTTTCTCTACTCAATAAACTAGCTCATCAATTATGATGATGTAAGGATGATAAAGCATATTCTTTTCTTTGTCACACTTGTATCATTATTGAATAATTAGATTACGTATCACGCCTACTATAATAGTCTTGGTCAAATTTTTGATGCATAGTACTGATCATCAGACTTCTCACCTAATTGATGCCTTTACTTACATAATAAAACCAAATGTAGGATTAAACTGAAGGGTTGACTTACTATGTATTAACATGTTCAAGAAACTAGGCACTAATCCCATATCATATTATGTCTGACCAGATTAAGGAATTTCCTAAGAAAGTAATCCTATTCTGTGAGACACCACCACCAGAAGGAGGACAAACACCTTTTGTTCCAAGTTTCCGGGTAACCGAACGGATGCTGGAAGAGTTCCCGGAAGCAGTGGAGGAAATGGAGACAAAAGGTTTAAAATATTCATTCACAGCTCTAAGCAAGAACGACACATCCTCCATGAGAGGTAGAGGTTGGGAGGATGCTTTTGGGACATCGGATCGCGCTGAAGCAGAGCGAAGGTACACAAATATTTTACCAATCACATATTCACATGACAACTCAAGTAATTAGATATCGCTACATAATTATCCACTTATGTTTTGCATGTATCATGTAATTAATTGGTGCAGGGCTAAGGCACTAGGCATGGACATGGAGTGGCTACCAAATGGTGGTGTGAAGACAATATTGGGTCCAAGATGTTTAACGAAGGTGTTTGATGGAAGGAAAGGAAGGAGAATGTGGTTCAACACGCTGGTAGGTATGCATGGGAAAGAGCATAGCTCAGCTACGATGGCAGATGGGACAGAGATTCCAAAACATGTGGTCAAGAGGTGTGAAGAGATTATTGAAGAAGAAAGCATACAGTTTAATTGGGAGAAGGGTGACGTCCTTTTCCTTGATAACTATGCTTTGCTTCATGGAAGAAGGCCTTCTCTTCCACCTAGAAGGGTCCTGGTTGCCACATGCAAGTAGTTGAGGGAAAGGAAGAAAATAAACTATAGAATATTAGTGCACGTATATGTGTCTACAACAATAATACAAGTGCCGAAAATGGTCAATACTCGGATATGTGTCTACAACAATAATACAAGTGCCGAAAATTGTCATTAGAGTATTGCTATATGGTAGTGTGATTACAAATCACCTTTATTTTTCTTTGCCAAGTGTTCCCTCCCAATAATTATACGTTTTCAAAAGTTGTCCTCGTTAAAATGTTTGATCATTTGAAAGCTTATAACTACGAGGTAATAATGTTTACTTATAAAGGTATGTTTCCTAATTCGTCGCAAATAAAATTATGAAAGGGAAAGTATTTTATTTCTTGTGTTAACATACTGGTTAGAAATACATAAAGAGAATCTTATTATTTTCTACACATTATTTTTCATTCTCTTTATTCGCTTTCCACTCATTCTCTCTATGATTGATTTGATTACGAGTAAGTGAACGCGGCTTATGTATTTAAATTTATCTCAACCGTTATTAATAAGTAAACGCGGCCTATGCAAGGTACTGTAGGCTGCTGTTAGATGGCAACACGTGACATGTACCGAAAACTAGAGACAGATTTCCACAACTAACCGGTCCGACTAAGATGTGGCCATAAACCATTTTAATGGGAAAGGTTTCCAAAAACTATTGACTTATCTTGTACGCAGATATCTCGTCAACCAGATACTGATCCATCTTCATTAGATCCGCATTAAAACAAGTAGAGAAAAAAAGAAACAAAAACAAAAAAACAAAAACAAAAACAAAACAAAATAGTAACGAAAAATCAGAAAAAAAAAAAGAGGACTAAAACACGTCCCTCCCAATGTATATGTGCATATATATAGGATGATTCTAGCTCCAGAAAGTAATCAATCCACTAGATCAACCACGAGTAGCAAGCCTTAGAAGCAAAATACAAGTCACAGACACATTTTACTCTATTGGCATGACTATTGTCCCATTGAAACAGGAATACATACCATTAAAGGAAATACTCCTAGCACTACTTAATGTATATCCAATATGAAACAGAGATACATTAGCTTACTTGAGGTACTGAAGTCATATTCTTTGGATGGATGTCTCAGCACAATGCTTTGTCATTTTTGTTTTCTGTCGTGTGATGGTGCTTATGATTCTTGATGACATGGAGAGATTCAAATGGTTATAACATATGCAGCTCTCATCAGACTGAAGCTGGCGGTTACTGGCAGTTATTTCTGTTATGGAGTCAGCTTGGGATTGTTCATAAAATCCAACTCTGTTGAATGACTGTGTGAATTTATAAGATGCATATGGGTTCTTTGTACTTCTCGGTTTGTAGAACATTGTATTCTAGTGGAGAAGCTCTGAGAACTGGTTGAACTTTTAGAGAGTGAGAGAAAGAGAGTTGCACGAAGTAGTGGTTGTAATCTCCCCGAATTCATGAATGAAGCTAGCTCGGCTGAACCAAGTAACTCTTTCTTTGTTCTGTTTTTTACTTCGCTTAATTGTGGTGTTTGTGATGTAAGTGTGATGGTTTGTGACAACAAGATCTTGGTTACAACACTTCTCATCTTCGATCTTCTTGTCGTGTTTTGGTAATTTCTTCCGGCGAAGTTAAAGAAGAACGCACAAAAATGAGATGAATCTAACAAGTGCATAAAAGCGCAATACACTGCAAGATCAGAACTTCCAACAATGGAAATAGTGATGATGTAAGACACCATGATGACAAAAATAAGATTCATGTAAGTTCGACCAGTTGACGAGTCTGCATCTAAAAGAATATCTGTCAATTAAAGGGGCCTTCATAAAGTAGCTTTGTATGTATAGTATAAAAGAAAAGGCACATTCGTTTCACATTAATACACCATTTTTTAGTGATCTGTAATTGTTCGGTCTCTTTTTGTAATTTCGATCAATTGAGCAAGACTAGAGGTAATTAAGTTGACCAATTTGATTAACGAATAGTTAGTTCCCGAAAGATCTAAGAACGGAAAAGGAGCATCGAAATTACATGGATAAGATTCATATAAACTGAAAAATCAAAAGCATATATAGATGAAAAACCCGGGAATATGTTCGAAACTATTGGATGCCAGAATGTTTCAAAAATATATGTAGCGAAATAAATTAGACTAGGGAACGCACCCTGTTAATTTCTGTAGCATCATCTGATAGATTCATAACAGATTCAGAAAGTTAAGCCCCTACTATTTGATTTATACATTGATTCTAGGAAAACACTACATTCTAGGAAAACAAGTCGGTAATAAAAAATGACCTTGTACAATGGGCTCAAGAATCCAGGCTTGCAAGGGGAAGAGGTATGATCTATGGACTATTGAGAACATTTAAGAAGCTTTTAATGAGCATGTCCTCAAATATTGCAAGAAGAAAAACTTAGGAGTTACAAGAA
The DNA here is from genome assembly GCA_002914845.1 of Trema orientale. Classification (NCBI taxonomy): domain Eukaryota; kingdom Viridiplantae; phylum Streptophyta; class Magnoliopsida; order Rosales; family Cannabaceae; genus Trema; species Trema orientale. Next base: position 203,507 of record JXTC01000498.1, on the reverse strand, counting down.
TTAATGATTAAACCAAACGATCTGAAGTTTTTACCCCCCTATTCCACTAGGATATAGCAAAATTTAGGAGGGAAATCATTGTGTATTTCAACACATAAACAGAATATATAATATACATAATATATATGATTGCCAATCCAATAGGTATTCTTCTTTTTACCTATGTGTAGGTATTTTTCTTTTAGCCGTTGGATCATCATGTAATAATGATCCAACAGTTGGTTATAATGAGGTGCATAAAAAGACGTGTATCATTAATGCTATTTTTCTCTTTTATTTTTTACAATAAAAAAATATACATANAAAAAAAAAAAAAAAAAAAACCTACTGGTGCCCTATATTTATCCTCTCTCTATATACCCTGCTATGTTGAAGGGAGGGAATTACAGGAAAAGAAAACTCGGGCACCCTAGACACTTTGCCTCCCAAGAAGTTGAACACTGCAAGTTGACATTCCTCTGTAACAAAAAATGTGAATGTGACAGGAGTAACACCAGTAAGAGAGTCATCAAAAGTACATGCTAGAAGCAAAAAAAAATCTCCATATACATACATCAGACAGGTTATATAATTGAGCATTTAGATACACGCACAATTGATTACGAAAAAAATAGATACACGCATAATAGGGTGTTCAAAACTGTAAAATAATCTATCAATTCGTCAATCCAATCCAATCCAACTGTGGATAACCGATTTTATGTGAATTAGATTGTATTGTATTGAAATTCTTTAAAATCTGCACTTAATTTAATTTTATACACAGAAAAATTGTCTATATTTTCAATTCATACGTTTAATATAATTTCCAATTGGTTTTTTTATTTGTTTATTTCTTTACTTAAAAAATAAAATAAAATAAAGCCAGAAAACCAACAATTATGGGGTTTGGGACCATGTGCGGTATCCCTTTTACTTCTTCTTGTTTTTCTTTTTCTTGATAAAATTTGCTTTTTTTTAAAAAAAAAAAAAGAGGACAATTAAAACTTATCTTAATTTTCTGGGCTGGATGAGAATGATTATGAACGAGTCAATGAGATTATGTCTCATGTCATTGATATTTACAAGAAAAAAAGTAGAAAGGAAAGCCAAACTTCAACTATATACAGATATACAAGGCAAATCTCACCTTGACCTCTAACTTGGATAATTCAGCATCATCAACAATTTGAGTATCATGCTGATCACTGATTTCTTCATCACCTTCTCTGTTTGAAGATTTACTATTGTTGTCTTGATGAACCCATATTTCATCCTTCTTGAACTCCTCATTCATCGCCATGAAATCAAAATATTCAGTGAATTCTGTCACCGGACGTGAACTCTACACAGAGAAAGCTCAATTTTCAGACCTTCCAAACCCTTCAGCTTCACAACTCCCCAGAGTAGCCAGCAATCATATACTAAAATCAAAGTGCAAAAAACTGAAACTCACCCCAGTTCACTTTTCGACCATGTAGACTTTGAAAAGGAGCTCCATTTGACTGTGGGAGGGAAAGAGAGCAAATGTTAGGGAACTCGTCATGACAGGACGCATGAGGTAGGTTAAATTAAAGAAGTCCAAATATATATATATATATATATATATATATATATATATATATATAAAGGTTACGTTTATAAGAACATAACAGACTTCATATTATAATGATCAGAGGGGAAACAAAAGTAAAAAGGATTAATGAACTTAAAAACTAATAAGAATCTATGGTGGCTTAACAACCTCCTTTTAACACTGCTAAAATAATTTCTATGAACCTGTTGATCTTCCCATTTTTCCGAAACACACGAAGAAAACTTTCCTCATAATTCTATAACACCATGCTGTTCCACACAAAAACAAAAATATTAAGAAAAGAACAAAGTACAAATAACCTTTTGATCGACCAGCTCGTGCAGGTGTGGGTAGTGGCAATATTGGTGGCTGAGCTTCGGCCAAAACCAGCACCAAGACTTCTGAAGATGATGCTTGTACTGGAACAACCTCCACATCCTTATGAAAAGCTTGTGATAGTTGAGGTGAAGAAACTGCAGCAGGACCAGACTGTAACAGCTGACCAGGAGTAACCAGGGAAGGCACTGGTGCCTCTGTGCAGACAGAACTGCATGGTCCAACAATGGAGGAAGTACATTGAGGAACAGTTTAGTATGGCAAACTTTGACCAGAAAATGGATTACGCTGGTTAGATATTGGTGTAGAATGGTACTTATATCTGAGCTAGTGGTCGAAGGAGACAGATATGACAAGCTAGCACTAAAGGTGGAAGCAGAAATCGAAAAATTTGGTGCCTGGTTAGACACTGAACTCAATAATATCTCAGAAGCTAATTAACTTGGAGACACTGCAGGCAGAGGTGATGGCAACATTGATTGTGTAACAGTAGATGCTAAACTAGAGGAACTAGTACTAGCAGCAGAAAGAAAAGGACAAGGAACCTCGGGCAAGTTTAGAGCTCTGTTTTGTACAGGAAGATTCAAATTGGGGTAGGAAAGGAAGAAGGCGTTGATAGACGCACTAAAGACTGTTGGTGCATACAAGGAAGCCCAGTTGCAGGGCCATAATATTGAGTTAGCTGGGTGAGGATAGTGAGACACTGCAAAATAAGTTCAAAATTTGCAGAACCAAGAAAACAAGTGTTTTCTTCTTTCTTTTCTAAATTAGTAATCGTCAGTCAAAAAAGTCCATTCCCTATCTGCCATACCTGAATAATAGCTGGATCATCGTTAATTGGTGGTGTAGGCTGCGCAAGTGGAGAACATTTAACCTGCAAAACCTGCCAACAAAAAAAGTATAATGTTGAACGATTTGCTCACTTGCATAAAGCATATAGACAGAAAAAAGCGGTAAAAAAGATCAAGAATGTTCTGCATTTTGATATATTTTCTTGTCTGAAGATCATCAAAAGCAAAAACCATCTTAAAAGCAATAACATATGACCATCATAATACATTTCACCAAGGATTCCTATCATCAGCTTCCACTAATATGGTCATCAAGAATACCATGCGGTTATCGTTTAGGGAACTATCAAATCTTAGGTTTAATTTTCACCAAATAATGTCAAGTGTCAACAAAAGCTGGTCATGTCTTTACAAATACCAAAATATAACAATTAAAATAAAGTAAAAGGTCAAAATACCAAAGATCAGTTACAAGTAATTTGAGTAATTTCATAAAATTAATTAAATATACAAGACCTCTTAATCTGAGTAATTTCATAAAATTAATTCAGTTCTTGCTTTGGTTTAATGCAGTATACTTATTATGAATCAGTACTTGATAGTGCACTCGCAAATTGTTTAGTCTCGTGATTCGTTTCCTTATGGTGTATACGCATATTGTCTTATAATTTGCTTCTTCTACGTGGCTTTATGATCTTAGGAACAGAACGGAGGAAAAAGGATGTTCCCCAAATTCTTCCAAGCGATAAAGTTTACGAATATATACTCTTCTTTGGAAGTGACATCAAGGTATTTTAGACACAGATATGTAAGAGTATAAGACTGAATGTACTGTTCCTTGATTGAAGTTTAACAGTTGACGGATCTTTTGCTCTTTTCTAATATTTCTAATGAAGCCATTACCTTTTTTTGTATTTTCTCTTGTATATTAGCATACACACAAGGATAGAGTGAACAAGAAACACATTCTGTCAAACGCACAAAAGTAATTCAAGTAGAAACCCATTATACATTCTTATTTAACTCATCCAATTCGATCTCTTTTTGTTTGAGAATCCTCTCATTTTCATTTGACTTCTCCTCTCGCTCATTAAAGGTCCTCCAACCTATGCATAGCCTCTCTTCCCTTTTGTGTGGTCTCCTCTGACCTCTCCCTCTCTCGCAAGTCACATGATGTTTACAGAAAGTTCCCTACCGTGATTCTATCCCAAGGCTAAGAGCAATTAGAATAAATGAAATTTCATATGATATCCCTCCCATGTTCTAGAACAGGTCAGAAATGTGTTATGACAGAAAGGAACGGGTCTGCTGCTCTGCTGCTCCTTTAAAAGCACCCTTTCATGAGCCTCCACCTCTTCCAAACTCGCCTTCGACTCTGGTACTCTCCCACTGACCTTGCCAAGCATAGCTTTAGCAGCTTACAAATTCTTCTCTATCTCCAGAGATTTATCTTCAATTACAGTTAACAGTACATTTGCTTCAGCCAACTTTGACAGAGATATGCTAGCCTGAGCCTGCTATTCATGCATCTCAAGCAAAGCCTTTCTCAAGCTGTAGCAAGAAAAACACAAATATATACAAGTATCTATAATACCAGCACTTATAAATATATGACATAAATAATAAAACCATGCGTGACGACACATTCTACAAATAATATAATAAACTACCCCATAGTTCTGTATACGAATGCTATAGAAGTAAAATAACAACCAGAGATAAATACCAGACGCCTCAAATAGAGATGATTCTTTGCATGGAAGCAACTCTGCAAAGACCTCATGAGAGGGGGAATCCTTGTCCAAGCTCCCTCAAAATACAAGAACAAAGACAGAATATGGTATCATGAAAGTTTCTTGGATATAAAAATCAACACAGACCTAACAGATGCCAGTTGTCGAACCAAAGAAATGTATCTTCTTTCATTACCCACTTTGGACCGGATGA